>JASCZW010002304.1:0-135140 GCA_034211315.2 Aedes japonicus | reverse complement strand
AATGTGGAGAATAGTCTTTTCTAGTATGCCAAAACCTTATTTATAAAATGTAATTGGCCCTGCTACAGGTTTCCCAGAACATTCCGGTGGCACAGGGAAAGGCCAATGTGTCCAAATGTCAATTTTAAGATAAAGAAAAGCTCTGTGATAAAAAAAAGCAAAAGGTGTACGGCATGTTTTGATGCAAGAAAGATCTGGCCGCATCCAGAACCCTTCAGAAGAACTTGTTCCAGGAAAATTGCCATATCTCGGCCATTTTAAGGCCGATTTTTGAGTTCAACATATCATTCGCTTGGAAAATGTCACCGCTTTTTGCGTTTTTACTAGGTAAAAATATTTCTTAATGGCATCCTTCACAAAATTTCACTAGAAAATCAACATATGAATCATCCGGAAACCCAGAATATCTCCGGTATTCGGAAATTACCATTTCCGTTACTGCAATATATAAATACATTAGTTTCCCGTCGAGTTATTTTGAGAGAATTAAAATCGGTCAAAGTTTACGGAATCTACCTTAAGTTCTGAATTGTATGAAAATTTTCCTCAGGCAGTGAATTTATACTTTCAAGATTTCTGTAATATACAGAGGATAGACAAAATGATCGGACAGGCTAAATTTTGATAAACTTTGAAGTGCTCTAACTTCAAGAAATATTATCCGATTTGATTTCGCTAAAAAAGCATTCGGCTAGAAACATAATATTTCAATATCATATGTACGAAAAATCACGATGATAGAGCTGCCGCACGGCTTGTTTTGGAGTAAAATCTTAAATGGCCACTGCTACAGGTTTCCCGGGGACGTTCCGGTGGTTTCAAAAGTGGCCAATGTATCCGATGGCCTTCGAAGTTTATCAATCTCATATTTATGAAAAATCATGAAGAAAGAACTGCCGCACGGCATGTTTGGTGGTACGCCCAACTGGTCCCTACTACAGGTGTCCTCGAGAACGTTCCGGTGGTTCCGGGAGTAGCCAATATGGTCAAGGATCCGATTGAAGTTAATAATAAGAAAGAGGTATCACATGGCATGTTTTGAGTAAAATAAAGAGTTAACCGCATCCAGAACCTTTATCAGAACCTGTTCGACGGAAATGGCCATATCTCGGTCAATTTAAGGCCGATTCTTGGAATCGAAATCATTCGCTTTGTAAATACTTTGTTCTTTTTGTGTGTTTGCTAAAGAAAAATGTTTGACAACCGCATCTTGTACAAAATCCCATCACAAATTCAACATGTGAGATGACCTATCCGGAAACCCGGAACAATTCCCGTGTCCTCGGGCCAAGGCCAATTTTGTTACCAAGATATAAACTGCATAATTTTCCAGCCAAATGCTTTTGGGCGAAACAATCGGGAATTATTTTCGAAGTTAGAGCACTTCAAAGTTGATCAAAACTTTGCCTGTCCCGATCATTTTGCCTATCCCCTGTAGATCCCAGTTATTTTGTCTAGGGTTACAATAAACCTCTGCTGATAAAGATTGAAATAAATAAAATTGACAAAAAATGCCAATTTTTCATGGGTTTAGAACAGCACCCATGCGTCGAGAACGGACATCGTGTGGCACTTTGTGGAAGCCGAATACGCTCGTTCCGGTATCTACTACATCTTGGCGCTATTAGACAACAATCAGAGCATCGAAAGAAAGCCCGGCTCCGGACGGCCGATGACCCTGAGCGGCAAGAAGCTCCAAAGGATACTGAAAAGGAAGACCGAGGGATTGGTGCGCTTGGACGGGAGTTCGGTTCAACCGGCCAAACAATGAAAAAGTACCTGGCGAACATGATCAGTAAGCGGAAGTCACGTCCACTGGTTTCGGAGCTGCAGGCAATGACGCAGCGGCAGCGGCTGAACAAGATGGTCAACTCGACTTTCCCGACGAATCGCAACGTGGCGGTGGTGATGGACGACGAGACCTATCTCACCCTGGATGGCAACGACTGGCAGGGCACTTCGAATTTTGATTCCCCGTCTAAGTAAGTGAGTTCCGAGGTGGAGTTCATTTCACACACCAAGTTCCCCAAGGAGGTGCTGCTGTGGCTGACAATCAGCGAGAAGGGGATGTTAAAGCCGCTCTTCTTTCGCTCCGGACTGGCCATAAACGGAGAAATTTATAGTACGAAATTCCAGCCGGAAGTTGCGTCTTTCATCAAGAAATACCATAAGGGTGAAGACGCGGTGTCTGGCCGGATCTGGCGTCGGCCCACTACTCAAAGCGATCGTTGGATATGGAGCGGCTGAATATCGATGTGGTACCCAAATCGGCGAACCCACGCAACGTCCCCCAGCTGCGTTCCATCGAGAATTTCTGGGCCAACCTGAAGCGTAAGATCTACTCCAACACTTTTTTCGCGAAAACTGAGGAGGAATTGATAAATAAAACGAAGAAAGAACTCATAAACATGCCTGTACGCATGTTTTCGTCCACCATGGCGAATGGTCCGGATAAATAATGAAGGCCGCTCACAGGGGCGTAGAATTTTTTGCAAGTAAGCTTAAATAATTACATTTATCTGTCTTAGCTTTTTTTTATCACCATCCGAGAAAATCCATTTTTGTTTAGAGCGAGCATCTCTCCCTTGAGGTTTTGATAGTAGCCATCGTAGGCCGGCTGCAACTGGTCATACAGGGTGCGGCAGAAAATAATGCGAAAATGTTCAAACTTGAGTTTTGGGTTAATTCCTGTAGCTATTGACTAATTTCTGTCGAAAGTGTATTTGTATATGTTTACTTTCAAGTGCTGCATACAAACATTCTATTTGTTTTATTGCAAATTCGTTAAAATGTTCGCGAAAGAAGTGATCACCATTTTGTTGCTCGCCCAGAAGAAGCGAAAAGAGATTGCCAAGGTGGTAGGGTGTCATTTGGCAACAGTTTACCGCATTAAAAAGTCCCAGCAGGATGGTCTCAAGCAGCGGAAGCCGGGAAGCAGACGTCCGCAAAAATTGCTCGCAACTCGGTGCATTCCATAAGAAAAAAACTTACAAAGGAAGCCTATATTTCGGAGAAATCCATGCGGAGAATCATCAAAGAAGAACTTGATGCATCTTCCGGAGCCAGAGTGAAACGCCACTTGATTACGGACCGGATCAAGGAACTACGAGTGACTCGTTCCAAGAGATTGCTTTCCTTGTTGAAGAGGGAAAAAATGATAATCCTGTTCTCCGGCGAAAAGCTTTTCAGCATCGACGCTGTGGCCAAAAGTCGCACGGACCAGTTTATTTCACCGCAGAAAATAGAGAACATTCCGGAAAAAGTGAAATTTCAAATTTCAAACCAAACACGCATGGCTGGTGTCATGATGTTTGGCTTGGTAGCGTCCAACGGTTTGAAAATGCCGTCTGTTTTCATTGATGCTGGAGTTATAATCAATACCGAAGTGTATATCGGTATTTTAAAGGACCAAGTGCTTCCCTGGGTGAAGGCCAACTTCTCCGATTATCAAAACGTTGTCCTACAGTAGGATGGAGCGCCGTTTCACACGTCCAATCGAACCCAACAATGATTGAACGATAACATGAAGTTTTGGCCGAAGGATTTGTGGCCCCCTAGCAGTTCAGATCTTAATCCGTTGGGTTTTTCGATTTGGGCACATGTTGAAGCACGAGCCTGCCAAACATCACACCCTAGTGTGAAAACCCTGAAGTCAACCAAAACCACGCACATGGCAGTCAACGTCGAAGGACTACGTCCGAAAGCCATGCTCTGGATTCCGACGTCGGCTCGAGGATGTTATTAATCAAAATTGAGGACACATTGAACATATTTATTTAAAAGGACTTAATAAAGATAACTGCACTCGAAAATGTTGATATTATTGCTTGAAATAGTTGAAAATGGGATTTGAAAGTGTAACGATTAAAGTTGTTTTGTAATTATATTTTTTTTATTTAGTTTAGTTAATTGAATTTAAAGTAATTGTTAATATAGATTTAGTATAATTATTGAAATATTTCAACGGTTGATAAAATCGAACCGTTCCTGTGTCGGCGTTACAACATTGCCATAAAAGCTCCTTTTGAGATCATGGTTGTATGCTTACGGGGTGCGCCATGAAGGCCGTTGCCATGCGAAATATTTGGCGCAATTATTTGAATAGGGAGGATATTTAAAAAGGCGGCCTATTTCAACAGATAAAAGGACACAAGGAATATTCTTGCTCGTAAAACTATTCTGACTCGTTCATTTCGCTAACGATACGGCTGGTGAACAGAAGTGCGCGAATTTATCTTACTTTCAAGTTAGTTTGATTTTAAAGTTCTGCATTCCGTTAAAAGGTGAGAAGCTAGTGAGTGGTTTTGTTTCAAATAGTGGTGTTTAAACGTTATTCTTTCTTTTTGTACAGTGGACATAAGTCCAAATTAAATTTAAGCGTAGTCTGTTCAGTGAATTTATTAGTGAAGTTGTACAAAAAAGGTAATTACTTAATTAGCTTAATATTTGATTGTAAAACTAATGTGAGTTCGCGCTGGATTTCTAGCGCGTGGCGCTTTTTTGTACGGGCTGGAAATACGTGTTTCGTCCGGCTATCGTCAACGCCGGATCGGGGTACCATTTGTGGCATCGTTGTCTACGTTCGTGAGACCATCAGGCTCGTGCGTACTGCGAAGGCCCGCCTTTCATAGGTAGCTAAACGGAAGAGTAGTGAAGTCGCTAGTTCTCGAAGCGAAATATTTTTCCGACGGTCGCCAATTATCCGTCGACGAGGTCCTTTTCGTTACAACCCCGTGGACCACATCTTCCAAGAGCTCGAACCGTGTGCCATACGTCGCCAAAAGCGTATCGCGGTTCGGATTCCATCTGATAGGAGTGGGGGTTTCATTGCGTCACGGGTTGCGGTCATAGCGGAAGCATAGTACGCGAAGCCGTGCGGTGGCAAGTTGGCCTTTCTCCTTAAGAAGCGAATCACCCGGGCTCGTAAGACGCATAGTCGTCGCATTAGCTCTTGTGCTCCAAATCGGAAGTCTTCCGTCCAGCCGCCGCTCCCTCCGCAACTCTAGTTCGGCCATATCGCGCACGGGTCACCTTCCTTCGCTGCTCGCCATCTTGCAGCACGTAAGCGACGCTGTCGTTTCGTCGCCATCGCCACAGACGTCGTGAACATCGTCTGGAAGGTCGTCCGTAACCGTCATCTTCGAGTCGTCGATCAGCAGTCATCGAGTCTCCAGTTCGTCGAGAAAAACCTGCGCAGCTATGTGAGCATGTTTCTTTCATGGCCATGATTTTGCTCTTTTTTCCCGTACATTTGAAGAAATCCAACACGAATGAATGTAAAATATAGTTCTGTAAAGAGAAGTTTGCAGATTAGGTTTTTGTACGTTTGAATGCTACTCCCTGAATAAACCACACTTACTACGTTACGTTCCGTTTTCATTCCGTTTCCGCTCAGTTGAGTAAGCATTCCTTCTCTTCTTGTCATCCGTTTCGTTCGTTCTGTGGGTGAGTCGGAAAGTGCCTACAGCTATTCCAACCTGCAAAGTTTAAAGACTCGGCGTATCCCCTTGAGATTAGTCTTTTTTGCCGTTAGTAAACCAACGACCGTTCGAGAGGTCCTCTGAGAGAAAGTCTCATTTTCCGGGCAAAGTTTTAACACGACCAGTGGTCTCTCTTAACCGAGAGTGGCGCTTAAGCCACTGAGTTTAATTAAATCCTCAAAGACATTTCGCGAACGGTTACAAAAGAAATAGAACAAACTTTCGCATTATTTTCTGCCGCACCCTGTTAAGGGATTGCTCCGCAAAACAAAACTTATCATAGGCTTGTTTCGTTTTCAGGCGGAAAACCCTTTTTTGTTTTTTATTACTTTTTTATCGAGATTGTCAGCCCTGGGCTGGTTAATCTCCCGTCGTAGTCACTTAAATACTTTTTTGGGTACTTTCGTAACTTGTCCGAGGGTGAGATTCAAACTCGTGACTTTGGCATAAGAGGTATGGATGTTAACCACTACGCCAGGGTCGCCCCCGAATGGTAAAAGCTTGATATTTTCGGCTTACCACACTCCAATCACCAATCAATCCAGCTTCGGTAATTTCGTTTAAAGCGTACGTAGCTCCTCAATGTTCTCTTTGGTAAGAAGATGTGGACAAAGACACCAAAACCCCCGCTCATGTGTTTGACCGAAGTGTCAATTCACTCGAGAGACAATTACCGCGACAATGGGGTAAATTTCATTAAAAACGATTTCAACTTATCCAATTGCCCAATATTGGGCAATCGTTAAACGGAACCTGAAAAAAACCGGAAAAGTTACTGCAGAGGTAAGGAGATGCTGGAGAAAAGTTCGAGTTGAAGAACAGAGTATCCAATCATGCGTGGTGTTTCAAGAAAAGTGCATCATTTCATCAAAACTAGCACGGAATAGTCCTGATAATATATTTTCCCATAAAAATGCTCTAAAACAGTATTTTGACTGCTCAATCGTTCTGTTGCATCAACAAAATCACGAGATATAGCTGTTTCCTTTCGTTCAGATATTATGTGAATCGAGCTTTAGGATGGAGAACAGGGACGCCAGTAACGAACAATATTCTTGCTTCATCGGCCAGGGCTTAGATTTCGGTTAACTGCATCTAGGCCAGGGCGTCGAAGCATCTTTGTAGAAGGTTAAAGCAACTTTCCTTCCATTGAATTATCATTTGTAGGTTTAGTTTTTTCATCGCCATTCGATACGCTGGATACAATAAAATCATGAGGAGTATTCGATACATAAACCAGCTACAATCGGTAGATGGACAGATCTCGTCTTGGCAACCGATTGACTCAAAACCAATATCTCCCCAGCTTCCGAACGAACAATAAAAGTTGGCTAACGGGGATAAAATAATCCGAAGCCAATAAATCCTGTTGCTGTGCCCTTATAAATAGTGAACCTTATCGAAATCTAATCGTCTTAAGCGATGTAATAATAAAAGCAGAAAATCCACCACCTCCGACGAGCCGGCGATGTGTCCTGGTCCACTCAATCGGTTAGCCACTCCGGAAGGCGATCAACCATTGACGGCAGAAACGCTTTTTATGTTCGACCCAGCGTGAGTCGGTGGCAGTCGGTGCTTTGGACATGTCATGCTGGAAATTGCGACGACGACGACGAGGACGACGAGGACGACGTTGTTATGTATGTTTGGAGAGAAAAGTCCATTAGGGTTTGTGTTTCTCTAGGGCCGGCGGTCGAAGCAGGAGCCGCCTCTCCCAGAGAATTAGGTGGCAATAACAATAGAAAACCTTGTTTGTACAGTTATAGATACGAAGCTAGTGGATACGTCGGAAGATGCTGGCGGTGATGACTTGCTCATATGCCTGCGCCAGGTAGATATAAACTGGAATAGGTTAGTTGAAAGTTAAATTTTGTTACCATTTTGGGGCCATGATACAACGAAAGCAGCCGCAGCAATTACCATTGTACGAGCTGTGGTCTTGTCGAAACTTTAACTGGCGAGGTAAGTACGTTGAAATCGTCCAGGGATGGCAACAGATTCTCCATAACAATTACGGTTAGTGGTCGTCTAGGAAAGGGATAATTTACTTAATTAGTTGTAAAACACAATGGATAATGTCGCCGTGTTTGCCAAAAATGTAATCTCGTCATGGTATTCAATTATAACCTTCCAAATAATCAGTCTCAGTGTGCCTCAACAGTGGAATTCAGCAGACAACTTTCACAAGAGGAAACGAGATAAAGCAGCACCGAAACAGCCAAACAGCCCAGCTTATTAAGCACATGTCTCATCTTTCACAACTTTGCATCGATCGTATATGTATTCCAAACATGCACAGCCAGCCGGAAAATCCTTCTTTTCCGAACACGACTCTTTCTCTCTACGCTTCCTCGTGTTTATCTTCAACCCATCCCATCCGTCAACACTTCCCACAATGACAGTCGAACTGGGGTGGCATCGATAGCATGCTTTCATGTCATTTTCCGAGTTGTAGAAGGCTTTCCTCTTCTCGTCCGTCGTCGCCTGCTGCGACGAACGTAACCTTGAGTCTCAGAACCGCTTGGAGCCTTTCCGAGCGGAGCATGTTTTCCATGTAAAAAGCAATTCCCTTCCGGGAGATCAATTTCTCATCATTCATGTCGCTGTTCGTCTGCCTGCAACGCTTCCAGACCGAATGGCGAGAACCGGAGGCCGCTGGCTGGTTGGAATGTTCTTCCATTTTTGCTTTCTCTCATTTGGAGCTTATGCTTCAGCCCATAATGTCAACTGCAGGCGGAATTTCTTGCAAACGACCAATGACGAAGACGTCTGGTTTGCATTTTTTTTTTTTTGGTTTAGCAGGAAGAGTGTGTTCATGATTGGAGCTGCCTCTCTCGTCTGGAACCAGAAAATCCTTCGGACGATGGGCTTAATTAATTATGCGTGATTGATTCAGGGAACCGGTCGCTTTGCTGCACTGCTGCATCAACGGTGTCAGGGACCTAAATTTTATATTTTCGGTAAAAATTGGGATCTGACTCGTTATTTTAATTGCATCATGTACTTCTGGTATATACTTCCAGATCATAACAAAAATGTGAGAAAATTTTTTGAAGAAAAATGACAGTTTCTGACACCGTTGGCTCTGATAACCATGACCACCGGCCAGCTGACAATGGATCTGAGCCTGATTAAAGCAAAGCACTGATGATGACGACGATGGCCCGACGGATGGTTGTTTGGTCGCTAGGCCATTGGTACTGGAAACTGAGCGGATCAGAGGATGTTCGTGTCCATTTTCTTTATCTGCACTAGGATGCTTAGAGGGGACGCAGAGATGTGACAACTTCTCTGGATCGTAATTTAATTCAATCTGATGGAACAGGATTGATGTATTTTGATTGTTTTCTCAAATGATGAAAAATGATTGAAATGCATTCAATACATACGAGGTAATAACGGGTGGCTACTAAAATTTTGGAATTTCTTTCGCCAGCTGTCAAAGAGCAAAAACATATTTTTTTAATAAGTTCGTTTTTTGTTCGGCTCAGGAGTGTATAACGGAGCCGATTTGTGGTGTTATGGTTTTTGGATTTATCCGGTCACAACATGTATTGTCCTGTATGATGTTTTTGTAGAAACGGGATCGAATATTCGTTCTGGTAGTATCTTGATTGATAGTCCAAGCAGAGGGTTCGAACCGTGACTTATGAATATCTCTCTCGTCAAATCACTTTCTATTCAATCTTATGTTTAAACTAATGATTCATCACAAACCTAAGTGTCCGGAGTTGTTCCGGTATTCCGCTGAGTCAATTTGGGTAGCCGTCGGCCCACTCTGTTGTCCAACAGGTAATGAATCCAGCGCCTAAGAAAGAGAAAATTGTTTTCCGGGACAAAAGTACTCGATGAAAGTCATCAGTGCGCGAAAAATGTTCGGCGTGGGTCGGCTTGGTACAGTTTTTTCGGTGGTTACATTGGACAAGAGCTGCGGGGCAGCGCACCGATGAATTAGTGTGCGTGTTATCTCAGATCAGACTGGAGTAGTGCGCGATTCGGGTGTGGTGTGTGCGAGGCTAGCAAAAATTTGCTCGTTTTTTTCGTTCTCGTGTGTGTTGATCGGTAAAGAAAATAATTAAGAAATTTGGGCTTGGATCAAGATCCAGGGTCAGCAGTCGATGAAGCCGTAACGATGGTAGAAAGGCTTTCACCGCTGGAAGAATATAACTTCCTCTCCAACCTGATCTTAGACAGCGCACTTCAAGCTCAAACTCGACCAGTTCCAAGGACGTCATCTCACAGGAAACCTCCTTCTCCATGGTGGGATCAGCAATGCACCGAGGTTTACCGTAAAAAGTCCGACGCGTTTAAAGTTTTCCGTAGACGTGGAACACCTGAGCACTTTGAAAGGTACACGGCTCTCGAACGAGAATTTAAGAGCCTCATCAAGGCCAAGAAACGCGGTTACTGGCGAAGATTCGTGGACGAGCTATCGCGTGAGACGTCGATGAGTACTCTTTGGAACACGGCGCGAAGGTTGCGTAACCGAACTACGAACAACGAGAGCGAGGAGTACTCGGACCAATGGATCCTTAAGTTTGCGCGAAAAGTTTGTCCAGATTCTGTGCCGGCACGGATGATTCCTCGCGAAAACACGAATTCGATAGATGAGATCAGCCAACCCTTTTCAATGGTAGAGTTCTCTCTCGCACTCCTTTCGTGTGGCAATACGGCTCCAGGGGCTAATAGGATCAAGTTCAACTTGCTTAAGAACCTCCCAGACGTCGCAAAGAGGCGCACGTTGAACTTGTTTAATCAGTTTCTGGAACTCAACATTGTTCCGGATGATTGGAGATGGGTGAGAGTTATTGCCATTCAAAAACCTGGCAAGCCCGCGTCCGACCACAACTCCTATCGACCCATCGCGATGTTATCTTGTATTCGAAAGTTGTTGGAGAAAATGATCCTTTTCCGTCTGGACAAATGGGTTGAGACGAACAACCTGCCTTTAGATACTCAATATGATTTCCGTAGGGGTAAGGGAACGAACGACTGTCTCGCGTTGCTTTCCACAGATATTCAATTAGCTTTTGCTAAAAAAGAGCAAATGGCTTCTGTATTCTTAGACATAAAGGGGGCTTTTGATTCAGTATCTGTTGAAGTTCTTTCAGATAAACTCCACGCTTGTGGCTTTTCACCATTAATGAATATTTTTTTGTACAATTTGCTGTCAGAGAAACATATGAGCTTCCGTCATGGAACCTCTACAGCTTCCCGAGTTAGCTACATGGGTCTCCCCCAGGGATCATGTTTAAGCCCCCTTTTGTATAATGTTTATGTCAAAGACACTGACGGTTGTCTAAGTGACAACTGTACGTTGAGACAACTTGCAGATGACGGCGTAGTGTCTGTCACGGGACCCAATGGGGTCGATCTGCACCGATACCTTAGACAATTTGTCTACTTGGGCTCTCGAGCTAGGTATCGAATTATCTACGGAAAAACTGAGTTGGTAGTTTTTCCTAGAAAGCATAACCCAGCACAACCGAAGCTTCAAATTTTGGGTACACCGATAATTCATTCCATGTCATTTAAATATCTTGGGGTCTGATTCGATTCAAAGTGCACCTGGAGATACCATATTAAGTATCTGAAGCGAAAATTCCAACAAAGGATCAATTTTCTTTGAACAATTACCGGGACCTGGTGGGGAGCGCATCCACAAGATCTTCTGACATTATACCGGACAACGATTTTGTCGGTTATCGAATATGGTAGTTTTTGTTATCAGTCAGCGGCTCGGTCGCACTTCATTAAACTGGAACGTATTCAGTATCGATGTCTTCGTATCGCGTTAGGTTGCATGCACTCGACTCATACCATGAGCCTTGAAGTGCTGGCTGGCATGTTGCCACTCTCGGATCGGTTTACAGAATTATCTCTCCGGATCCTCACCAGGTGTGAAGTTATGAACCCTCAGGTAATCGCAAATTTTGAGAAGCTCCTTGAGTTGAATCCTCAAACCTGCTTCATGACCTTGTACCATTCGTACATAACACAGGATGTCAGCCCTTCGCTTAATATTCCCAATCGTGTTTGCTTCTCCGACTTCAGCAGTTCGGTGCATTTTGATTTATCCATGAAGCAGGAGCTTCATGGAATCCCAGAGCATCATCGTCCTATGATTGCTCCGGTAAAATTTTCTGGAAAGATTGGTTGATTCCACTAAATCTTTCTTCACTGACGGATCTTTGATAGAGGAGTCAGCAGGCTTTGGTATATTTAATGAAACTTATAGCGCCAATCGTAAACTTCAAGCTTCATGTTCCGTATATGTCGGCAATACATTTTACGCTAGAAATTGGCACCTTATTAACACCGGATCATTTTTTCATTTTCACGGATAGTCTCAGTTCTATAGAGGCTATTCGCTCATTGAGGCCGGTAAAGCACTCCTCGTATTTTCTCATGAAAATACAGGAGCTTCTAAGTTTTATCATCACCTTTTTATGGGTCCCTTCTCATTGTTCAATTCCGGGCAATGAGAAAGCGGACACGCTTGCAAAGGTGGGCGCTATGGAAGGCGATATTTGTGATCGACAAATCGCCTTCAACGAATTTTTTCCTATTTTTCGTCAACAGTCACTCGTCAGCTGGCAGTATAAATGGAGTAAAGGAGATTTGGGGCGATGGCAACATTCTATCATCCCAAAGGTGTTGAAGAATTATTGGTTTAGGGGGATGGATGTGGGTCGAGACTTCATTCGTGTCATGTCTCGCCTCATGTCCAATCATTATTCTTTGAACGCTCATTTATACCGGGTTGGGCTGAGCGACAGCAATCGCTGTGAATGTGGACAAGGTTACTAGGACGCAGATCACATTATTTGGTCACGTGCTGAGCATCGTGGAGTCAGATCTGAGCTTCATGATTCCCTTCGAGCTCGAGGTAGACAACCTAATGTTCCAGTTCGAGATATTTTGGCTGTATTTGATCTGGAGTTTATGAAACTCATTTTTTTTTTGACTAACACTACTAACCATATATTGTAGTTAGTTTAACCTGTATGTTAAGGTTTAAGTTTTTTTAGCAGTATATGTGTTTGTGTATGTGTTTTGTTTTCAAAAATGTTCAAGTCAAAAGAATCACAATAGTTGTATAGTTATATGTATTGAGACAATTTAGAATATAAAATAAATGTGTTATGTAAACCTTACTTTGAATTCCCGCCGAGCTCCCCATCCGTTAAATTGTTATTCCTATTAACCTATTAAGACGGCCGCGAGTAATCGATTCTATTCCCCTAACTTTAGTTTGAAGATAAATGATGTATGAAAATATGAAAATTTGGCTCTGGCAGAACTCCGAAAAATTGAAGATCCAAAGTGCTGAACTCCATAATAGTTTGGATGGCTGAAAACAGTCCAGGTAATCGAAAAATGTCTGTTGACCTACCAGAAGATCCATTGAACATGGCTGGAAACAAAAAGTATATTTGTATAGCCTTAAGAGCTACAGTTAAAATTTCAGATCCAAATTTCAGAGCTCAAGAACTGTATGATTGATATATTACGACTCAAATCATCTCGTAATGTTTGCTGGTCTTGCAGAAGACTCAAAAACCATGGTTGAAAACAAATCATAACTTTGTATAGAAAATAGCTACAGTTACACTTGTAGATCCTAAGTCAGTACTCCGGGACAGGTTAGCTGACTTTGAACATCTAAGATTATTTTGTAGAAGCAGATAATTTCTCATCTCCATGCTAATTTATCTGCTTCTGCAAACTTCATCAAAGATTGTTACTTCCCCGCTGGGGAGAATACAAAAAATTACAATAAAAAAAAGTGTATCTAAGATTATCTCATAATGTCGGTTGCACTTTCAATAGATTGAATAAACATAGTTGAATCTTGTACATTTGTACATCTATAAAAGCTACAGTTTCAATTGTAGATCCTAAGTTTTGAGCTAATGACCAGTCTGGTATGACCCAAAACATCCCGGATTTCATCATAACAGCAGTTGACCTTCCAAAAGATCCAATTCACATGGTTGAATGCATATCGTAAATTTGTCTTGCCATAAAACTATAGATCCCAAGCTCAGAGACTGTTTGGATGACCTAGAACATCCCAGATTATCTCATAAAGTCTGCTGACCTTCCAGAGGATTGAATGAACATAACCGCAACATAAACCGAACAACGGGGTCACTCCAACTGAATGGTGGTGAAAAGCCGGCTCTAGAGAAGCCCAATATGTCAAACGACGAAGACTGAGTGACAAGAAGAAAGATTCGTTTTGCAATTGTAACGCTACTGAAAAAAGTGGCATACAAGTGCAAATCTTCTAAAGTTTACTCTATTCAATTAATTTATCATTATTTACGTCCAATTCATTTGAAAAATTATCGAACACTTAAAAATTTGGCACTAGATTATCTAGTTTAAATAAGAAATATAGTTATCACAGTACGTTACCCAAAATTCTAATAGTTCTAATCCGAATCTTAAACCTTAATCACAGATAAGTACACTGAAAATTAATTTTCGTATGTATTACGAAATCGAAAGTAGCACTAACGAATCCATTCGTTGTTTTCTACAACCAAACTGATTTGTACGTTTTATGAAGCTACCTTCGTAGTTAATGGCACTCGCGCAACTGTCAAAAGCATTTGTTGAAACAGAAAGAACATTCGTGCATTGCACAAAATCAACACAATCAAAAAATAAAAAAGAAACCTCTCTCGGCTGGGCGCATGAATGACAAACTGATCTACTTTATCGACTCGAAATGCCATTGAAATAAAAAGCACAACCACGTGTAGTTTTCCAGCGTTTTTTTAAATGTTTCTGACATGGGATTCGATCCTGCATTTTTGGATAGAGCTGTTCTTGAATCCGTGGTTGATCTCACTAGGTCATGGCGACTCGTGTGAACATACCTGATTAAAGAGTATGAAGCTATAACTCTCGGCAGCGCCTAAATTTTGTTGTTAGGATGAATAAATTACTCCAGTCTATCCCAGCAGCAACACCAACCGACATGTAGCGATTGGCTGGTCTTCACGAAAATCCATTTCGTGAATTTTACAAAAATGTGTTATGATAGCATTTCACTAGATAAACAGCAATATGAATGTTTCATACAATACACGAAACATTTGTTCTACATACAAACTTCATGTTTACGAAACGAGTGAAAGCTTAATTACGAAAATAAATTTTCAGTGTAGACAGAAGTTGTAGACAGGGATTCTGAAGCCCAACGAAAGCTCGGATGAATAAAACCACATTGCTTCATTTATTTTATATAACGCTTTGTGGACCAAGATGCCTTTTTCGAATCATGCATCTTTCTCAAGATATCATTACAAAAATTGCAAGATTTTTGAAGTGCATTTTTGCCACCTTTCGAAGTTTTGGAAGTTGTATCTAAACTACGAGTCAATAGAGCTGTATATCCAAAACCTGTGCAGTAGTTAATTTCAGATGCCCAAGCGCTATCAAAATCATTTCCATTGTCAAAGAAACCCCGTTTCACGGTAGTTTATTTTGGAAGATTTACTCTATATTCAAAATTATCATTCCAAACATGAAATATATCTCGCCTCTCAGACCAAAAGCGTGTGCAAAGTGCCAGCTCATTCTAACTGCCAACACTTTTTTTTCTCACAATGCTTGGTCTGTTTACCAACACAGCTGTCAAAATATCATGGAACAAATCAGATACCATTTTCGATATATGTTTATCTAGGTTTATCAAACTCTGACAAACTGATGATTCTCTCCCAAAACAGCAGAAGGTGTCAAAGTTATAACTCTTTCTCAAAGAACAGAACCGAAAAAGCAACTTTAGAACTCGGCACCATTTTATGCTGTCAAGTTGATTAAATTTCATTGCCTTATCTCGGTGTCAGCCATGCAACCTGATGAGTAAAATATTCTTCATATGAAAATTGAATATGGTCCATTCGAGCACCGAGCACGGGTTTGGAAGGGGCTTAAAGTTTCACACGCTCGCTTGGGATGTATTGCTGCATGGGACCACCAAGCGGGAATGTCTAACGTGATGACGAAGTCAGGCGATGAACTTTTTGGGACGGCATGCCTTTATGATAAACACCAACGATGATGCAACTTTATCTCTGTACTTCTTTCGTAAGTGAACGAATCTGACAGCTGTCATCTACGGAGGTACATGTGTTTGTGGAAATAACAATCACATGAAATTTGTTTTTGCTTGGCTTCACAATCTAGCTTCAATTAAATATTTTCATTGGGTAGCTTTCCACGGGCTGACTCTCGCAATCTAAGCTTCGTAATCGATCGATCATCCCACCCGCCCGGGTTGGAAAGTTTTACCTCCTCCATTCGACCGTGGCGGTGTTTTTCCTTTTCAGTTGAGAAAGACGCCTATTTCATGGATCGTTGAAGTGTTCCGGGACTGCCTATTCGCGAAGTGGCTCAAATACGTCACATTACGGTTTCCTCTAGCTTCATACTCAGCGCTTGGAATCAAGATTTATGACCTGCTTAGCTGTCAGTCCTTTAGCCAGTCAATCACAGGCTCGTGGCGAGACAGTTTCCTTCGTCAAAATTATCCCGAGCCCCGCCATTATTGACTGCGGCTGGCAGCCCCAATGGCCCCGAATGCCGAAAACCCCGGGACCGGTTTAGTGGAGCGTAGATCATCTGATTACAGTTTTGATTTATGCTAAACGCTTTTCACCGTTAATTACCCTCATTAATTTTTGGGAACGGAACGAGGTTCGGAAGGAATGGGTCCTGTGACTCCGCTGGTGCGGTGAAATTTAGGGAATTCACCACAATCTTTCTCGGTAGCAATGGTGGGTAGGTGCCGAAAATTGTTCAATGTAGTGGAAAGAACGATGGAAGAAATGAAAGAAACTTATCGGTTCACGGGTTGATAGGAAAATATGGGTCGAAGAGATGTAAAGTAGAGTTCTAGGAACATTGAAAATATCGTTGAGAGCTAGTACATGGCAAACTAGAATATGATAGACGGCATTCAAGGGGTAAAGGGAGCAAAACGGTATGTCAGGTTCAATTCGCGTACAGAGCAAACAACATTTGTGAATTTACCCTCGTTCAATTCCAAGCCAAAGAAGACGTAAACAACGAAATTGTTTGCAATCTATGATGCCCCCTACAGCAGTGTTTGCAATATTTCATACAATAGGCTAGATGCAGGCGTTATTTGTCTTAAAATTTCATGATATATCCTATTTTTTCGACCAAATCATGCATTTCCTTTATTTGCATTTGAGAACGCAGAAAATTCAATGTATCTTTTTATCTGTGAAGATAACGATTTATAAGATGTGGTTCGAATCAGATCAGATAGTAGGAATTGATATCTTCTTAATTTCTGGCTGGCTCAAATGTTCTGTTCAACTTCTAAATGTTGTTGTGGCCTTTTAAAAACTTTTGTCCGTTTTAAAATCAGCTGGATTGATAGCAAGCTGGAGGTATAGCTGAGTATACCGTGCTGTAGCATTTAATTCGAAATGATTTTATCACAGTCCTGAATTTGCGCTCTTGACATGCTCTGAGCATTGCTTCCAAAGCCACAGGTAAAAACTTAATTTAACTTCATTTCTTCCTCAAGTAGGCGTTTTTCATATCCACTGAGAGCACTGCCCACAATGCTGTCATCAAAGAAATAAAAGTCAAAATTAAATAAAGAAGCACTCTCCTTTTACGAAACAAAAATTGGACAAAGCGACCGCTTCTACAAGTTGACTACCTACAGGTGGAATATCCTCTGGTATTAATAATTGAGTAATAAAACTCTCTGGAAGCTTACGTACTTCGTTATTGTTTTTTTTATGAATAGTCCGAAAGTAATCCCAACATTGAACAGCGATTTACTGCGATTTCTTATATTTCTGTTTAATTTTTTGCTATGGCTCTCAGCTGAAGGTTAACAAGGGGCTTTGTAACTTATTGAGTTAGATAAAATCTGGAACGATCTGGAATCTGGAGCTAGATTAAATCTGAGAATCTTGGAAGTTGGGTGGAAGGTCTGTATCCGCAATAAAACGGACACCAAAACATGAATAAAACATAAATTTCGCATTATACTTCCTTCGTGGTTGTTTATTTCAGATTCATGGGATGTGTTTTAACAATTCGTGAAGACAAAACATAGCTATTCGGTATTTGCATAAAATTTTCGAGCTTTGCGCTTAACTCCGTCCATTAGAGTTTGTACAGACTCTGCAGAAATCGTAGAAGCCGTCTTTGTCCAAATTTGGTGGAAGTGTTTGACGTTGTTGATTCCTTGCTTCTTTCCAGAAAGCTTCCGCTTCATCAGAGCCCAATATCTCTCGATTGGTCGTAGCTCTGGGCAATTTGGCGGGTTTAAGGTTTTTGGTACCATGTTCACTTGATTTGCTTGGTGCCACTCCTTCACAGTTTAAGCATAGTGGCATCGGGCCAGAACAAAGGTTTTTCTTTGAGACTTACTTTTGATGAAGGGTAGCAATTGCTTCTGCAGACACTCTTTCTGGTAGATCTCCTCGTTGGTTGTGCCTTTTTTTTATTATTACTATTTATTTTCCGTCAGCCTATTTCCCCACATGGTAACATTCACCGACGCCAGGGAGACGACCCCACCACCTGGACCCTACCTAACGACTCATGACTATGAACCGGGACCAACGGCTTTACTTCCCTTCCGAAGGAAGACGTGATCAAGTTTTTTTCGCCTCAGAAAAACCACCGACGTTGGCTGGGATTGAACCAAGAGGCAGTCACGCTTACCACTGCATCACCGACGCCGGCCGTTGGTTGTGCCTGTAGTGATGAAAGATTTACTCTTTTTGCCACACCTGCAAATTGCTTGCCACACAAGGTATTTTTGGGAAATTTCGATGCCTTCTTCTTTCTGAAATGCTCAGCTGTAGCATTTTTGGCCACAGCAGAATAAAAAGCCAGCCCCGGAAGCTGCTTAAAATCCTCCAGGACATAAGTTTCATCGTCCATAACAACGCATGAAAACTTCGTCAAATATTCGCAGTACAATCGTCGAGCCCGTGATTTTGCTGCCAAGTTCTGTTTGTCGTTACGATTTGGAACTGTTTTTACTTTATACGACTTAAGTTCCAAACGTTGTTTTGATTTTTGGACAAAACCAGGCGACATCCCTATTTTACGAGCCACCGTTCGAATGGAGAGATTTTGGTTTTTATTTAATATCCTTTTCACCTTTCGGTCCATGACAGGACCAGCGCGTCCAATGTTTTTGTCTCTTCTCGGTTTCCTTTCCGCCGTCAAACGTTCCGTAAATTTTTTGCGCACATCGTGAACAGTGGATTTAGGGAAATCCAATGTTTCTGCAAGGTCCCGTATTGACAAGTCAGGATTTGCCGTACGCCCGTACAAAATTTGCTCGCGCACTTGATTTTCTTTCGTCGCCATCTTCAATACTAAACATGAAATGTAAACATCAATCATAGTCTTTTTCATCATAGACTCTCAGCTATACCAAAGTGAATTTTTTTATTCCTACGTGCAATATTTCAAAAGTTACAATAATTTGAAGGTGTCCGGATTAATGTGGATACAGATTTTATATACACTGGTTGCTATGATGAGTTTTCACCGCTTGCTCTTCAGTTTTCAAAATGAGGTCCAAGCAACAGGAGCAGCGTGCCAAAATATTGCTCGCACAGCAAGAGAATCCGACGTTCTCGCACGCGAGGTTGGTAAAACTGCTGGATGTGGCCAGCACGTTTTAAAAGTATTCGGGGATCGTCTATCGACCGCCAGGAAGCAGAGGCAATCGTAGTCCGGACGTGGCAGTGACAACGAAAAAAGTGGCGACGAAATAAAGGTGGAATCCTAACCTCTCCATCCAGGACGTTGATGGGCAGCTCAATGTCTCCCATACTAAAGGGTGATACGGTCAAAATTTGGTCAAGGGAAAACGCGTGTAAATCGGTGAAATCGTTTATTTAAAAAATCAAATTAAATTTCTTTTTCAAGTTCAATTAGTATAAAATTCAGGAAAAATATTCAGTTAGGCTTCCGCTTTTCCAAATCCGAATTGCCGGGCCTTACGCTTGACCCCTGCCATCAGATTTTGTACAGCCACCTTGTCCACCTTCTTCGCCGCAGAAAGCCAGTTTGCCTTGAACTGCTGCTCGTCCTTAGCAGTTTTTTTGGTCTTCTTTAGGTTCCGCTTGACAATAGCCCAGTATTTCTCAATTGGGCGGAGCTCTGGCGTGTTGGGAGGGTTCTTGTCCTTGGGAACCACCTGCACGTTGTTGGCGGCGTACCACTCCATGGCCTTTTTACCGTAATGGCAAGATGCCAAATCCGGCCAAAACAGTACGGAACAACCGTGTTTCTTCAGGAAAGGCAGCAGACGTTTATTCAAACACTCTTCACGTAAATTTCTTGGTTGACAGTCCCGGAAGCTATGAAAATGCTGCTTTTCAAGCCACAGGTACAGATGGCTTGCCAAACCAGATATTTCTTTGCGAACTTTGACAGTTTCGTGTGCTTGAAAATATCTGCTACCTTTCCCTTCCTTTTTGCCGTATAAAACTCCTGTCCCGGAAGCTGCTTGTAGTCGGCTTTGACGTAGGTTTCGTCGTCCATTACCACGCGGTCAAACTTCGTCAGCATCGTCGTGTACAGCCTCCGGGATCGCGCTTTGGCCGTCGTATTTTGTTTATCATCGCGATTTGGAGTCACTACCTTCTTGTAAGTCGATAGTCCGGCTCGTTTTTTGGCTCGATGCACGGTTGTAGACGATACACCCAGCTTATTTGCGGCATCTCGGAGAGATAGGTTAGGGTTTCGCTTGAAACTACCGGCAACTCTCTTTGTCGTCTCAGCGGCTTCCGGTTTTCAATTTCCCCCCGATCCAGACTTCCTGGCTGTCGACAAACGTTCCCCAAACACTTTAATTACATTTGTAATGGTTGATTTGGCAACTTTTAGCGATTTTGCCAACTTTGCGTGCGAGTAGATCGGATTTTCGCGATGCGCGAGCAAAATTTTGATACGCTGCTCTTCTTGCTTGGACGGCATTTTGACAACTGAAGAGTGAATTCGAAAATCAAAATAGGAGCAACATTCTACACACACACACCTTCAAAATGAGGGGTGTTCAGGTTTTTTAAATGCAAAATTGAAAGAAATACGTCAAGTTGATATTGACCAAATTTTGACCGTATCGCCCTTTAACCTGGTCCAGAGGATGTGCCAAGACCAGAAAATCTGTGACGCGGTATGCATAGCAGCCTCCAAGATTGTCCTCGATCTCCAACACAAATGGCGAAACGACCAACGGCAGGTCGCAGGAACCACCTAACTACTAACTTCCTAAGTAGTTAGACAGAAGACAGGGTGCCCCCTCCCCGAAGTAATATCGAAAGGTGGTTCCGAGGAGGGTCCAGGGCTTAAGGCACGGGTGGGTCTTTAGTGGGTCGAGGAGTTGGCACCCACATCCCACAACCCTGAGTTCTTCAGGAGTCTTGTTGCAGATTATCCATCCCGTCCAAATAAAATACTACTTGCTCAACATGCAATGAACCCTGCCCGACCTGTTCACCTCGAGCCAGGGCGAACTGTATTTGTCGCAATTGACACCGTTACTCTGATATCCGGCAGAGCTTCGGTCGACATCAATCACGTGAAGCCAGTCTACGTGCTTTGATCCTTTCGTATTAATATTTGCCCCAACGACAATCGGCGTTCGCTCAGTACCAATGAGAGGGATTCGGCTGAATATTTCAGTACAAATCGCAGTTGGGAAAGTCTTCTTTGCCGACAATTCATGGCCAGCGTTATTATTGGCAGCGACGAATGCAAAGCATAACGGTTAGCACCGGCTATTACTTTCACATTTATTCAGCCTTAAAGGGAGGATCTCCAACCGGCACTGGGTTTCAGCCTGTTGGATTGCCCTCAACATCATCAGCGGTCTCTTCCTCATCCAAACCCACCCCGAAGTTGAGTTTCTTCTGGGCGAACTAACCTTGACGGGTGGTCCTCATAGGAGGTGGCGCTTAAGCTGCTCGACTCCCCCTGGGTCCGGTGGATAGTTGTCTGTCTGGCGTATCTCCAATCATCCAATATGCTGCTGGAAACCGGAGGTTGATGCCCAGTTTCAGAAATATCGCAACGCTTGTGCCAGTTTTTTTTAGTGGAGGGCCATTACGGTGCTCCTTGCGACCATCACAACGATATCGTCTGCTTAAACAAAGATGAAGATGTTTACTAGTAGTCTCCAAAAAATCCCATTACCGAGCCTTGTGGGACGTCTTTTCCCTCGTTGAAAGCATCGGAGCAGTGGATTCCAACGGTGATTGTCCGAAGTTGGAGGCAGTTTTGTAGGAGGCACAATATGTGCCTGGATAGTCCCCATGAAATTAGCTGTTTGATGACGTCCGGCATCTAGGCCAGTTTGAATGCCAGGGACCGTGAATTAACGATCATTGGTAGTTTCGGCATACATTTGCTCATAATTTATAGGAATATCTACATTTCGTTCGGAGTAAAATAATGATTTCAGCTCTGAGCTAACTCAAATCCAAACGAATTTTGTTTCACGATTTGTTAATAGAATCTCGGTAACAGTTTCGTTATCCTGTGAGTTATTGGTCATATTTTCCTAGGGGTATGAGTATTCTAGTTATATTTAGAGAGTACTTTAAGAATGAGCAGTGTTTTGACCACTTTTACATGTTTTCTTTTCGGGGAAATTCTGAGTAAGTAAATTTTATTCAGTTTCTGAGACACACAATATGAAATCGAAAAACGCTGATTTTAAATATTAGTCAAGTTTTGATTCACCTGGATTGTGATTTTTCCTGGAATAGCATCCCCCATTAAAACCTCACACTAAAACTGCAAATAGTACGAAACACATTCGGCTTCTAACTGTTTAACGAATCGATAAATTATTTTTATTGCTCTCTCGATTTCCACTGTCGAAATTGTGCTCCAAGGCCTAGATAGGTGGACGGGTAGATTTATGCTGATTGGAATGGACGCGCGTTCGGCTGTGGGCCTGGGGCCTTCGATTGCGAGTAATAGGGCAACGCATAGTACAGGACACACGGTCAGCCTGTCTGGCCCAACCTGGGGATTCACTGTGAGTTCAGCTCGATGTCGGTGTATGCGTGTATGGGTTTTGATAGAAAAAAAAGGCTGCTCGCACTCCCTACTCCCACGAGGGACGGTCCACAGCCAGCCGGAAGTCCTGTGGAATGTAAATTGATTTCCAATTGATTTGTGGTTCAAGCTAGAGAAGAGGCAGGATTGGGAATTAAAGAGGCACTGGGATGGCTGCTTGAAACGTGCTGATCCTGTGAATGCCCCAAATGCCTGCAGCAGTAGCATGGCAAAATGGAACAAAAAGGTTGATTGTGGAATTGCGATTGGATTTTTTTTCTATTCCTATTCTTCTCTAAATTCCTGCATATTTGCGACCTTTGCATCAACCTAATTGACTTTCACAACTATTTCATATTGCATAAGTGAAATTTTATTGAGGCCTCCACATAAACTAGTAATCAACTGATTTGAGCTACGGGAAATAAATTTGCCAATGTCAATAAAGGGTGTATTCGATAAAAATGGCACACAGAAAATCTTCTGTAACTTTTGAATCGTATGAGTAAAAAACCTAGAAATTTGAGTAAATCTTATCCATAGTGTATTATTTACATCTGCCAAGTTTCATAGTTATACATTCAGTAGTTCCAGTCATGTCGTCGAAACAAGAAATTGTCCGTGAGAAAATTTTGTGCACTCACAATCAAAATCCAGGGGCGTCCCACCGGTGGATTGCTAAAAGGCTTGGAATTGCAAATACAACTGTGTCTCGTGTAATAAGAACCTTCAAGGAGCGTCTGAGTGTCCAAAGGAAGGAAGGGAGTGGTCGTAAAAGTGGTCCAATGGACAGTAAAATGGCCAGGAAAGTCGTACAACAATTCAAGAACCGTCCAAACATGTCAATTCGAGATTTCGCTAAAAAGTCTAAGGTGTCAGTCGGTTTTGTGCAGAAAACCATGAAGCCCCAAACCGGAATGAAAAACATAACATCACTGCGAAAACCCGCGCCCGGAAACTTTACACGAAGCTGCTCACCAAATCCGGTTGCATCGTGATGGATGACGAAACATACGTCAAGATATATTAAGAATATTTCGTTGCCATGTTGAAATTCGATGTTCCGGAGGATGTTCGAAAGAAGAAACTATCGAGATTTGCAAAGAAGTTTCTAATCTGGCAGGCGATTTGCGGATTTGGTGAAATAAGTGCTCCCTTCATCACTTCCGGAACAATAAACGGTGCGATTTACACGGAAGAGTGCCTTAAGAAGCGTCTCTTGCCATTCATTAAGAAGCACAAAGGATCAACTCTGTTTTGGCCTGATCTAGCATCCTGCCACTACGTTCGAAACGTATTGGAGTGGTACCGAGCCAACGGAGTCAATTTTGTTCCAAAGGATATGAACCCACCAAATTCACCCGAACTTCGTCCAATTGAAAAATTCTGGGCAATTATGAAAACGGAACTTCGCAAACATCCCAAAACTATAAAAACAGAGCTAGAATTGAAGAAAATTTGGGTAAAAACAACAAAAACACAGGGAAAATCGGTTGTACAAAATTTGATGGGTGGAGTGAAAAGGAAGGTGCGGGCATTCGGGATGGGAGACGAAATTGAATAAAACAAATGTAGTAAATCAAAACTCATTAGTAGTTCTTCATTCCCTGAAAATTTCAAGAGTATCCGATAATCAGTTTAATTTTGATGAGTATATATGTGTGTGCCATTTTTATCGAATACACCCTTTAATCCCACTAGTGACATCTTGCGAGAGCAGAACGCATTGGATTTTCTACAGTGAAAGCGTTGGCTGGACAAACAGTCCAGCTTTTCCATTGCTTCAGTAGTATGGCCAGCAATCTATCCGTAAAAGCAGCAGGAGTAGCTTATGAAGAAATCCAGAACATATCACGCGTAGATTGCCGTACAGGACAATTTTTCTACACGGCTTGTTTTTTTTGCTACTCTAACTGTTTTAGCTATATCTACTATTGGATGGATCGGATAAATACATCATCATCAGTATGCAAGATACACCGAGTTATCAAAACTCAATAAATTTTGCTCTGTGATATTCTGCTGACAATTACTAATCCAATAGTCAAAAAGCTTTGAAAGCGACATCTATGGAGCAGTAGAAACACTAAAATTTATGCACCATTTTAATATTTCATATTTCATCAAAACGTGCTCAAAATTTCATTTTGATCTGTCAATTCATTCTTGGTTTACAAGCCTTTTTGAAGTTGACGTTTCAGTGTTTTTTTTAACAATGGAAAAATCCGAATATCGTACAGTTATTCAATTCTTTGTTTTGGGAGGTTTTTCGGCTACTGAGATCCATGCAAAGATGGTGACAGCAAAAAAGGAATCTCCTCCTTCATTTCCAATTGTTCACCGATGTGTTTTGGGTTCTAAGCGTGGCCGTACAAGCGTTGAAGACGATCCTCACGACGCTCAGGACGTCCAAAAAGTGCATTAACACCAGAAATCTTAGCGAAAATACAGGATATGGTTATGTAAGATCATCGATCGACTGTGGATGTCAAAGCTGACACCATAGGCACGGGACACGGGACACGGGACAACATGGCATATTTTTGCTGAAGTTTTGGGTTTCACAAAACTGTGTGCACAATGGGTGCCGCATTTGCTAGCAATGCAACAAAAATACTCTAGAATGCGAAGTGACGAACTAGCTCAGGAGGCCTAAAATCACCCAAATAAACAGTTAAAAGATAAAACGTTGGAATGCGACTATCTGAGCAGCATTTGGAGCAATTTCAAGAGATAAAAGGATTATCTGCGTCGATTTATCACTATGGATGAGACTTGGGTCTACCATCATAAACCTGAATCAAAACAAGAGGCTAAAGAGTGGTTTGAACACCACACATCGGCTCCGAAGGGAGTTCGTGTGCAGAAATCGCCCAAAAAGGCGTTAGCGTCAGATTTTTGGAATTCTAAGGTAACTTTATTGATAGATTATCCCCAAACTGTTATGACAATCAACTCTGATTATTATTGTGACCTTTTGGAACAGTTGGATGAAAAAAAATGTGAAAAAAGACCCGGTTTGCAGAAGAAGAAAAAATCATTGCGAAAATCAATGAACTCGGGTACAAATTATTTCAGCATTCACCCCATTTGCCAGATATAACCCCCTCTGGCTTCTGGTTGTTCTCACATTCCTAAAGAAAATCCTTCGTGGAATGCATTTTCAATCCAACTAGGAGGTTATAGTCGTCGTAGAGGAGTATTTTGTAGGCCTTCCAGAAAGTCACTTCCGATATGGGACAACAAAGTTGGAAGATCGTTGGACTAAGTGTATTGATCTTATGGAAGACAATAATGAGCAATAGAAGTGATTTCTCCGAAAAACATGTATTTACATTCCCGCTTTCAAATTGTTGTGCCTAACCTAGTAACTACGTTCATTTATTGTGATAAGTATACATTTCACAAACAAAATGCTTTACAATTGTAAAGATATTCTGTATTTTTGGTTGTCAAATTGATCAACTAAAGAGTGTACTCAAAAATAAAGTTACGCTACATTTTGTGCGTAGCTTTTTATTGCATGGGTAACAACTGATGAAATTTTGGGTAAAACTTGTTTAGAGTGCAATGTCTACATGTGCAAAATTTTGTCACCATCCCTGTCAAATAGTTACCGAGATGGCTTCCAAGCAAGATGTGCCTCGACAAAAATGTATGAGTGGAAATTCAGGCCAGTCCCACAGGTGGATAGCGAAACAGTTGGGAATCGACAATTCGACCATGTACCGTGTGGTAAAATCGTTCAAGAAGATCCAGACTTCATCTCATCAGCAGGCATTGGAAGAAAAGCGTAAACGACCGACCCCTTGAACGCAAGGAAGGTGAGGCATTACTTCAAGGGCAATCCGAACCATTCGATTCAGGACGTGGCCAAAAAAGTCAACTCGTCCATCTGGTTTATCCATGCTGCCCTTTCTCCGGAGACAAATCCGCCTAACTCATCAGAACTTCACTCAATCGAAATGTTCCGGGTGATTAAGAAGGGCAAGCTCCGGAAAATTGGAAGGTCTTCGAAAACGACTAGGATTTGAAGAAATAGTGGATGATAGTGTGGAAGAGAGATGGCGCAAGTGTTGCACAGGATTTGATGGGTAGCGTTAAATGCAAGGTAAGGGCATTTAGTCTCGGATAAACCAACTTTGCAAATACATAGCGTATATGTGTTTATCTATTTTCTGAGTGTTTCAAAAATGTCCGACTGAAAATGAATTTTTGGTGATCATTTTTGGCTGTTCCATTTCTTTTTGTTTCGAGTCCACTATCTATAGTTCAGGTTTAATTCACTTCATATTAATTAAGGTTTTATTCACTCCACATTGTAGTGATTAAGGTATGATTCACTTCATATTCAACTGATTCAAGGCTGACTTACTTTATATTCAATTTATTTAAGTTAGACTTACTTCATATATTAGTGATTCAGCATTGGTTCACTAAATGTTCAGTCATTTAATATTTTGATGGTCTGGTTCTCTTTATATTGAAGTTATTCCATATTTTGAGGCCTGATTCATACTCAAAGTGGAAGAGGCAATCAGAAACTGTGGCGGTCAATCAAATAATCACTGCCAATTTACCTAAATGCAGAGAAATGGCGTGAGAGTGTGGGATGGAATGAGAAAGAGTAAACCGTTCAAGAGTAAAAAGAGTGTTAGAGAGAGTAGAGTGAGTGAGAGAGACAACAAACTGGTTCACTTCTCTCGCGAACATTTTGACGAATTTGCAATAAAACAAATACAATGTTTGGATGCACTTGAAAGTGAACATAAAAAAATACACTTTATACAGAAATTAGTCACTAGCTACACGAATTAACCCAATACTCAAGTTTGAACATTTTCGCATTATTTTCTCCTGCACCCTGTACGTGTCGATCACACCGCGGCTGGATATAGTAGCTTCAGTGAATTTCTTCACTCAATTCTAAAGCTGCCTGACTGATGAACACTGGTCTTATCTGAAGCGTGTGTTGAGATATATAAAGTTCGGATTCGAAGACCCCGCTTGTTGAGGATTTCTTAGATGCAGACTGGGCCAACGATCCTGTGGACCGACGTTCGGTTAGTGGATGTTTGTTCAAGGTAGCTGGATGTTGTGTAGGCTGGATTACTCGGAAACAACAAGTGGTATCACTCTTGTCAACAGAAGCTGAGCTAAATGCTCTTTGGGCAGCGGCGTGGTTCGAGATTTGGCTGATTCGACTACTCAAAGATTTGGAGATATAAGCCGAATTGCCAGTACGCTTCAATGAAGACAACCAGTCTACAGTAAGGATCGCTGAAGACAGCAAGAACCGTGTATCCAATAGATTTCGACCATGGATCAGCCAGCAGACATGATGACAACTGGGTTACTGGGTCTACCAGTAACAGCGCTTCGTCGTCGACGTGCTAACATAGAATTGACATGGGCTGTTGAAACAGCAATTCTGGCAACCCTACCAACAATATACTACACAGAGAAAGCAAACAACTCAAAATTAAGTCTTTTTCACTCATCTTGACAGCTAAGTGCAACCACTCAAAATTGAGTTGTTTACAAAGTACATACTTTTAAGTACTCTCGAAAGACTTCGCTTTGGATGAAATTAAACTGTTCCTCGAAAAGTCACTATTGGGTAGGAGTAATCCAAAATTAGGTCTTGAATTGAGATTTATTTTTTAAAAAGAGGCATTTTCTTCTTCTTTCAACAACAAATAAGTACGCAAATTGTTTTAAAATTTAAATTAAATGTGATGATTTTATTAACACTCATTTCAAACACATGATACAGATGATTAAAAGGCATTATCAAATTTCCTTATGCGCAAAGTAATCCTTCTGTAACTTTAGTACTGGTAGAACACTTTTCAACATTCCAAACATTAATGGCAACTAAATCGTATAGCCTTTTAAGTAGAACTGGTACGTTCATACCCAAAACTGGAAATTTTTAAATCAAAACAACAATTGCTAGTTCTGCGGAGGAAAATCATGATGAATAATTATAAACATGCTGCAATCCTCGTTCATTCCAGGATATAACCGTTCAAAGGCCTGCTGTACCTAAAATCATAAAAAAGTTAACCAGTCTTTAGTACCACCATAGTGCAACCATGTGTCGCTTTTAGTTACTTGTTCGCTGGCATACTTTATTTAAGTTTGACTGGTCTGTGAATCACCGTAGCAAAAATAAACCGTTGTAGGATAACAAATGGGCTACACCGAACCACATAGTGGACATTTGAGTGGAATGGATGATTTCCGGCTTGTTGTAATCTTATGTACAGTAGTAAGATGCTGCTTAAACATTAAAGTCACCTGTGACGAAATCACCGCATCCATCAATGCAACAGTTCATCCCTAAAGAATCAAAATTTGGAAAATATTGGAAATCTATTATCTAAACAAATTAATAATACCTACCACAAGCTGTTGGTAGCTTCCCTCGTCAATTTTTTTCTTTATTTGCTCCATAATTATTGGTTAACCATCTCAATTATTGGTTAACCAAACTCAACGCCAACATTCCTCGAAGTATTCTATTTTGAATCCTAATGACGCAAAAGGAACTAATGCTTACAATACTTCACGTTGTGTACTTCTGCTACTGTCATACTTTTTCCTGAACGTGTTTAATCAATTGTTCGTGAGTTTTCGTTTTTAGTTCTGCTCATCCGAAACCACAATAGATCTCTCGCCAATCGTCGAATGTTGAAAAGCGCCGTGGATTTACAATTATATCGTGTAACTCTCCAATTGGATTGCCAACATTGCAAAGTGCTAAGTTGTCATTCGGCAAATTAGGCGCCCCGGCTGAACTAAAACATCAAAATATTTGTTCGGCTTCATAGCACGAATAATTGACTCAACTATGCTGAAATAATCATTATATTAGATGTAACGAGCCGGAATGTAGGCTCAAAATGAACTTTTATCATTAAGTACGTACACAGTGAAAAATAACGAATTTTATCAGTCACGCGTAAACGAAATTTTCATGCAAAACTAATCTCATGTCAAATCAAGCATTCCCAACATGGGCATTAGATATCGCAGAAAATCCCAAGATTTTTTCAAACTGTATAGTTATAGCTATCCTACAAGTGTTCCATATCACATGGAAACTTGTGATTCGATTTGCAAACTAATGAATTTACATTTCCCTACCAATGAAACCGAAAGATCAAAGTCTGTTCAATTACCAAATCAGCATCACCATCACTCTTCTACCGGAGATTAGCAAACAGAATAAAATATCATCAACACGTATACACGTACTCAGCAGCGGTTGATGTCAAATTGAACTTATCACGAATAAGTATAGCTGTGCTTCGTCCCATCATGTGAAATGTTACGTCCGTGTAACCATCGGAGCACACAATCCAACCCAAACCATCCATCCATTCGTCCATTTGATTTGCCAATCAGAAGAGAGGCAACAACGGCAGCGCTGCAAAGTTCCTGGATGAACGCTCCACAAAATCCAATCTCAACCGAGGTGGAAAAATAATTCGATACCATGACTGTTCTGCCCCAGCATCGTGCCACATCGTGAATGAACGTTTGATGTTTGGGGCCTTCATTCGGGATTAATTATTGAATTTAGGATTCCTATGTTCTGTGCACATCCGATTAATTTTTTTTTGTGGAAAACCAAAGAATTATCGTAGAGAACATCCGGACGAGGGAAGAAGAAGACTTTGCCGAACAAATCTGATACAATAACATATAAAATTCATCACCCATGCTCGTGTCGTGTGCTCCTGGGATTCAGCGTTTGTGTGTGTGTGTGTGTGTGTGTGTGTGTTGAATAATTTCTCTCCAACTGTTCAAAAATGTATTCCGAGTAGCTTGCTCAAAGTCAACAACTTTTTCGAGATTCTCCACCGAAGGCAAGTTGGGATAGCAGATAGCTCGGTGCTCTGCCGGAAGTATCCCTCTGGACCGGATGCCAGACTGACTGACTGTCGTGCCGTGCCAGCTTCAGTAGAGTGTGGGTGGTGAAGATGTAAGTCGAGAGGATGTGTGTATGTGACGCGCAAGTATGTTCAGAATTTCATTACTTCGATACAGGTTTTGCTCGACTCTCACACTGGAAACACGGGGCAACAGGAAGACGAAGAAAGTTGTTCGGGCGGATTTGTCCCACTTTCCAGGGGAAATATTTCATTGACATGGACCTTGAAACTCCAGATGGAAGCTGGTGTCAGCTGGCAAACAGGTGGTGCAGTAAGTTGGAATAATGGACTTTGAAAACAATGTTGTGTAAGTTCTTCGATTAGATGAGGATTTTCCAGGAAGAATTCGATTGCAGCTGCTTGGGCTCCATCTTGATCCCGTCAGTGATGCGAGCGGAAGTTTTCTAATTGAGATTTTTGTGCTGTTTGCCATAAATCTAAGCCAGATTGATCTCCGAAGAATTGGATGACACATATTTGAAATTGAATTAGTTGTGATGGATTAGTTTATCACGAACCGTGTTTCCCAGGAGGGTAATATGTCAGCAAACAGCAGATTGTGAGTGCTCCTAAATGGCATTTACTGTCGACTAGAATTATCGATTGGTTGCAGCTGGGGAACGCTCGGTGAGTTCTCTTTCAATGACATTTTGACGTAGTGGGCCGATGCCTGTACATGATGGTTCCGGAAGGAGACGGCCTTTTTCAGCAGGAATTTGATACTGTAAAACTCCCCATTATTCAGGCAACTTTGCGTTGGAGATATATATCTTTGATATAAATTTGAACGCTGTTCATTTTTCACGTGTTTTCAGCATAGTAAACAAGTGAATGCAGCTGAAATGATATGTTGTCACTCAAGTGCACTAGCAAGCTACACGCAGAAAAAAAGTATCGTCAAAACAAACATAAAGGGTGATACGGTCAAAATTTGGTCAAGGGAAAACGCGTGTAAATCGGTGAAATCGTTTATTTAAAAAATCAAATTAAATTTCTTTTTCAAGTTCAATTAGTATAAAATTCAGGAAAAATATTCAGTTAGGCTTCCGCTTTTCCAAATCCGAATTGCCGGGCCTTACGCTTGACCCCTGCCATCAGATTTTGTACAGCCACCTTGTCCACCTTCTTCGCCGCAGAAAGCCAGTTTGCCTGGAGCTGCTGCTCGTCCTTAGCAGTTTTTTGGTCTTCTTTAGGTTCCGCTTAACAATAGCCCAGTATTTCTCAATTGGGTGGAGCTCTGGCGTGTTGGGAGGGTTCTTGTCCTTGGGAACCACCTGCACGTTGTTGGCGGCGTACCACTCCATGGCCTTTTTACCGTAATGACAAGATGCCAAATCCGGCCAAAACAGTACGGAACAACCGTGTTTCTTCAGGAAAGGCAGCAGACGTTTATTCAAACACTCTTTCACGTAAATTTCTTGGTTGACAGTCCCGGAAGCTATGAAAATGCTGCTTTTCAAGCCACAGGTACAGATGGCTTGCCAAACCAGATATTTCTTTGCGAACTTTGACAGTTTCGTGTGCTTGAAAATATCTGCTACCTTTCCCCTTCCTTTTGCCGTATAAAATTCCTGTCCCGGAAGCTGCTTGTAGTCGGCTTTGACGTAGGTTTGGTCGTCCATTACCACGCAGTCAAACTTCGTCAGCATCGTCGTGTACAGCCTCCGGGATCGCGCTTTGGCCGTCGTATTTTGTTTATCATCGCGATTTGGAGTCACTACCTTCTTGTAAATCGATAGTCCGGCTCGTTTTTTGGCTCGATGCACGGTTCTAGACGATACACCCAGCTTATTTGCGGCATCTCGGAGAGATAGGTTAGGGTTTCGCTTGAAACTACCGGCAACTCTCTTTGTCGTCTCAGCGGCTTCCGGTTTTCGATTTTCCCCCGATCCAGACTTCCTGGCTGTCGACAAACGTTCCCCAAACACTTTAATTACATTTGTAACGGTTGATTTGGCAACTTTTAGCGATTTTGGCAACTTTGCGTGCGAGTAGCTCGGATTTTCGCGATGCGCGAGCAAAATTTTGATACGCTGCTCTTCTTGCTTGGACGGCATTTTGACAACTGAAGAGTGAATTCGAAAATCAAAATAGGAGCAACATTCTACACACACACACCTTCAAAATGAGGGGTGTTCAAGTTTTTTAAATGCAAAATTGAAAGAAATACGTCAAGTTGATATTGACCAAATTTTGACCGTATCGCCCTTTATCTCAGGTTACGATACTCATTATACTTGGCGTGTGTGAGAGCTGCGCAAACGAGCTCACCGAGCGGGCTGTAGTAAAGTGTGGCGGATTTTGCTCGGCTCAGTTTTATCTGAAGTGCTCGAAGATGGATAGTACCACATGTGCGAAGGTATCAAGCAACACTAATCGGTTCTGGATATGTAACGCTTGCAGTAAAATGATGGACAGTCATGGTTTCAACGAATGCTGCCGTGTCTTAAAACTTTGAGGAACTGAAAAATGAGATTCGCTGCAGCGTGTTGGATGAAATACAGCTTGGAATTTCCACGAATTTCAAAGAACTGATCGAGGCTGTACCGGAAACTCCAATTTCTATTCCAAGTGTAACGTTTTTCGGGCCCTCTAAGAGGAAACGTGAGAACGACGGGAAATTTGAACCGACTCCGAAAAGGACATCGCAACTCCGTCGGGGAACTGACTGTTCAAGGCAATCTGCAATTACTTGCGCCACAGCAGACAGCATGTTTTGGTTGTGTCAGTCAGACATATCCGTTGAAAATCCTGATGACAGTGTAACAGAGTTAGTATCACAACGGTTAGGCTCCAATGATTTCAAAATCGTGAAGTTGGTTCCGGGAGGAAACGATGTGCGTTTTTTGAACCTTGTGTAATACAAAGTATGGATACAACTGAAGGAGAAGGCTTTGCAGGATTCCACTTGGCCCAGTGAGATCTCGTTCAGAGAGTTTGAGGAAAGGAGCATTCCGAGAAAGGTTTTTTTTGGAAGCCAGCCGTTCTAACAATACCCGAGACAGGATCCAACAACCCAAATATTTCTCCCATCGCAGAGACGAACGTCATAATGGATCAATAACGATGAATGAAACTGATTACAATACGCCGTGAATACCGATGAGGATATCGAAGTCGTTAAACTTGTTCCGAAAGGGAAAACTCTGGAGCAACTAATGTTTGTTTCGTTCAAAGTTGGCATTGGATTGCATTTGAAGGACATCGCCTTATCTGGTTCAACATGGCAAAAAGGAATTATTTTCCGCCAATTCGATTTCGAACAAACCGCTTCCACTCGACCTATGTTTCGCTTTCGAGCCACATCAGCTAACAACACCACACAGTAGTGCCGAGCCGATAGGCTCAATACTCTATCGCAACGAAAACTCCTCTATATGCACGTTTTACTATCAAAACGTACGCGGGCTCCGTACAAAAACAAACGATTTGTAGTTGGCCTTGTCTCAATGCGATTATGACGTCATTTCTCTCACAGAAACATGGCTCAACAACGACATTCTGAACTCTGAGCTCACACATAACTACACAATATATCGTTGTGATCGAAATGCACAAATCAGTCACTATCATCGTGGTGGTGGAGTTTTGATTGGTGTAAGGAATGAGAAATGGAAAGCGTGTCGGTTTGTGTTGCCGCTAATGAACAATTGGAGCAGATTGTTGTGCGGATTTCCCTACCGAATTTCGATATGATAGTTTGCTCGATATATTTACCTCCCAACAGTGAGCTTGCCCTTTACAAACAGCACGCTGCATGTATTCAACAACTTCTGGATATGACCGATGATCGCAACGTAGTGTTGGTTGTTGGCGATTACAATCTTCCACTCTTGAGTTGGATTCTAGATGAAGTTTGTGGCAAACGGACTTTTTCAAATAAATGATTTGACGAATGTGAATGGAAGGCTTCTCGATTTAGCATTCTTCAATAACAGCAATTCCGCTGAGTTACTGGAGCCACCGTTACCCCTACTACGAGTCGACCAACATCACAGACCGTTCGTATTGAAATTTGAAGTCATTTATGGGAGGCACGTTTCGAATGCTGTGGACCCTTTTGATTTCGATTTTAGCCAGTGTGATTTTGATTCTCTCAATGCACTTATTCATGATGTGTGCTGGGACGAATTTCTTCATAGTTGCAGTATTGATGAAGCAGTGTCGTTTTTCTATGCCGTATTGTATAGGATTCTTCGAGATGTTGTCCCGTTGAAACGTAAACGTCGCACACGAGGCAGGAAGCAGCCCTGGTGGAATAATGAGCTGCAGCATCTTCGCAACCGTTTACGTAAGGCTAGAAAGCATTATTTTCGTTCGAAAGATGAAAAGCACAAAGCTGAGCTGCGTGACATAGAGAGCAAATACAATTCTTTGCATGCGCAATGCTTTCGCTGCTATATTCATCGAACGGAGGAAAATATTAAACAGGATCCTAAATCGTTTTGGGCGTACGTCGAAAATCGAAAACAGATTAATGGAATTCCTCAACGGATGCATTACAAGGAGTCTACAGCTGAAGCCCCACTTGATGCCGCACACTTGTTTTCGTCTTTCTTTCGAAGTGTGTTAAGTGAAAACCAACCACCTTCGCCTGAAATGTACTTAAACAGTTTGCCGCGGTACGAACTGAACCTTGCACCTTTCAATTTTTCTCCGATGGATGTTTTCGATAAGTTCCAATCGATAGACGCTTCAAAAGGTGCCGGACCGGATCGCCTTCCACCACTTTTTGTCAAGAAATGCGCCGAGTCACTTGCAGTACCCGCAAGTATAATTTTTAATCGATCCATGGTGGAAGGAACATTCCCGAGTTTATGGAAGAAAGCTGCAATTACTCCCATTCACAAAGCATTCATGACGTAGAGAACTATCGTGCTATCGCAATTCTGAACTGTGTACCAAAGGTATTTGAGAGTCTCATTCACGATTCTCTCTATCCAAAGGTGCAACACGGCATCTCCGAGCACCAACATGGATTTGCAAGGAAACGTTCGACAACGACTAACCTAATAGCTTACGTTTCGTCGCTAAACACCGCACTCGAGAAGCGTCAGCAAGTTGATGCTATTTACATTGATTTTGCCAAAGCGTTTGACAGGGTGCCGCATTTTCTGGCAGTTGCAAAATTATAAAAAATGGGATTCCTGGAGTGGTTGACACGGTGGATACTTTCTTATCTCACTGAGCGTAGTGCATTCGTACGCATTAATGGAGTGACTTCGGACCCTTTCATAGTCACATCGGGCGTACCCCAAGGAAGTCATTTGGGCCCGTTACTATTTGTTCTAACGGGTGGCGATTAAAATTTTGGAATTTTTTCGAGGCCTCTATGCTCAACAACAAACGAGCTCAGAGAGAAATAAGAGTGTGTATGCGTTTGCTCTTTCTCTTCTCTTTCTGCTAGTATTTTCTGTTTTGTTTATGCTTGCTCAGTTTTGCTCAAAATGCCGTCGAAACAAGAAGTATTTCGCGAGCGCGTTGTACAGTTCTACGAACTGCACAGAAATCTCGGCAAAACGTATACGGAACAACATTTTAAAAGCGAAAATGTTGCGACTTCGACTGTTTACCATATCCTAAGATCCCCAACAACTGCCCGCAAGCAAGGTAGTGGAATACCAGCCAAAATTATGGACGCAAAAGGACTTCGTTCTCTTTCTCGTGCCTTCAACAACAAGGATTCACTGAGCCAACGGGATGCCGCAAAAAAGTTCAACTGTTTTCACCAGTACATCTGCAAAACATTGAAAAGAGTCGGAATAAAGTGCCGAAAGAAGACACGAGCCCCGGAATATACTGATGCACAGATTTCAACGCTGAAATCCCATTGATTAAAAATTATTCCGGAAAAAGTTTTGTTTTGGACGACGAAAGCTACTTCCCTCTTTCGAAGACGCAGATTCCCGGAAACAATCGATACTATTCAACGGACAGTTCAACTACACCTCCGAACATAAAATATAAGTTTAAACATAAGTTTGAACAGAAAGTGATGCTGTACATTGCCATTTCCGAGAAAGGCATTTCTAAGCCATGGTTCAAGCCCTCTGGTTTGGCAATCAATCAAGGTGTGTACCAGAACGAATGTTTGAAGAAAATTTTGATCCCGTTTCTACAAAAACATCATGCTGATGGACAATACGTGTTTTGGCCGGATAAAGCGTCATCGCATTACGCCATAAAAACACAATCGTTCCTGAATACCCATTCGATCCCATTTGTACCCAAAAACCACAACCCGACAAATCTGCCTCAGTGTCGCCCAATCGAAGATTTCTTCTGGGTTTTGAGCTCCTCGGTGTACAAAAATAACTGGAGAGCCACGAATTGCCAACAGTTGATTGGTAGAATCAAGAAATGCATTCGCAAAGTGGACATGGAGGCCGTACAACGCTCCTGTTCCGACATCAAACGGAAGCTTAGCCGAACATCCGATTACGGACCGTTTACAAATGTTCACTAATTTTTTTTCAACAATGGACAATGTATCTTTTATTTGAATAAATCAGATCTTCTTCAACTATGTTTGTCTTTTTTTGACAGCTTGAGAAAGAAATTCCAAAATTTTAGTTGCCACCCGTTATTCGCCAACGATATATGCAGTACTGTTAAGTCCCCAAAGTTTATGTTTGCTGACGACCTAAAATTCTTTCGAGTAATAACCTCATTGGTTGATTGCTGTGCCATCCAAGCGGATATCGACCTACTATTAAACTGGTGCTCACTCAACGGAATGGATGTAAATGTACGGAAATGTAATGTCATCTCATTCTGCCGTAAAAGAAACACTATCGTGTTTGACTACAAAATGTCTACAGCAAGAATCCGTAGGGTTGATACTGTCAAAGATTTGGGCATTCTGCTAGACAGTAAGTTAAATTTCAGTCAACATGTAGCTGCAACAACTGGTAAGGCATATGCGGTGCTTGGCTTTATAAAACGAAACACCCAGCAGTTTGAGGACGTATATTTTTTGAAATCGCTCTACTGTTCACTTGTACGCAGTGTATTAGAATATGGTGTACTTGTGTGGGCACCTTACCATGCTGTCCAGAGCAGTCGGATAGAGCGAATACAACGGAACTTTTTGCGATACGCGTTGCGAATGCTGCCATGGAACGATTCTGTCCGTCTGCCACCTTACGAACAACGATGCGCCCTAATAAGATTGCCTTCTTTGACTAGCAGGAGAGTGTTACTGCAACGCTTTTTCGTGTTCGATGTCTTGAACAACAATGTAGACTGTCCTGTGCTGCTGAGTAAAATTGAAATCAACGTTCCTCCTAGATCAACTCGGCGTACAGATTTTCTTCGACTTCCATTGCATCGCACCGTTTACGGACAAAATAACCCATTTGAAATTTGCTGCCGCCGTTTTAATGAAGTGTCTGTGCAATTTGATTTTAATGTGTCAAAGACTATTTTTAAAATTAGAACAAGTACATAGTAAGAACTTTCTGTGCGATAATTTAAATTCGAAGACCAGAAAAATAAATAAAAACCTCGACTTGTCCCGAATTATCAAATGAAACCGACTTGCAATATTTAACGGCATACTATCAAAATGTGAGAGGCATTCGTACTAAAACTAACGAGCTCTTTCTGAAGCTTTCTGCCTGTGAATACGAAGTTATTATACTCACTGAGACGTGGCTTTGTTCTGATATCGCTAGTTCAGAGTTTGCTGCCAGCTAATAAATATTTCGGTGTGATCGCAGTGCAGCTTCTAGCAACCTTCAGCGAGGGGGTGGAGTTTTAATTGCGGTTAAAGAAAACCTCAACTGTACGTCGGTAGATCTAGTTGACTGTGGCAGTATTGAGCAAATCGCCGTGCGTATCAAACTAATCAAGGCGACGATCTTTGTGTGCGGAATCTATCTTTGACCGAACTCGTCTCCGGAATTGTACTCAGCGCATTCCGCAGCAGCCTAGCAAATCTGTGAAAGTGCGTCGGATTCTGATAATATTGTCATCGTTGTAGATTACAACCTACCTCAGCTGGTATGGTCCTACGATGAAGAGATCAACAGCTTGCTGCCGTCTAACGCATCGGCTGAGCAGGAAATCGCTCTGGTTGAATCAATGATTGCCTCCGGACTACATCAACTCAACAACCTGCTAAACTCGAACGGTCGTACACTTGACTTGGCATTTGTTAACGAACCAAACGATGTTGAACTTATCGAGCCTCCGTCATCCCTCCTCCGAATCGACAATCATAGCAAGCCTTGCGTTCTTCGCATTGACGTGAATGCCTCCTACGTGCAACCAGCTAGCGACTTGAACTACATTGATGATTTCGATTTTCGACGTTGCCACTTTCCGGAACTGAATAACGCTCTCATGGACGTCGATTGGATTGAAATGTTTCGTGCAAAAGATACGGATGAAACGGTACGTATGTTTTATGACAAATTGTACGATATTATGGAGGAATACGGACTACTGTGAACCGGATCAATCAACAGTCGCTCGAAACCCATTATACCAATTGCCGGGACGCTGCTTTTCGTTGCTACATAAAACGATTGGAGTAAACTGCGAAGCAGAACCCGTCATTCTTTTGGTCGTATATTCGAAGCCGTAAGCAATCTAACCGGATCCCTACCGACATGACTTTTAAAGAAACTTCGGCCGATTCACCTCACGAGCTAGCTAATCTGTTTGCCGATTTATTCGATAATGTACACACTCAAACGTCATCAACTTTTTCCGCTTACAGTCTTAAGACTGGATTTAATCCTGTCGTGCTTTCAATTTGAATTGTCCTGCTCTAGTTGAATGTGTCAAAAGGGTCGGGCACAGACAAGATACCGCCGTTGTTTTTAAGAGAATGTGCTGACTGACTGCTGATGCCTTTGACGACTTTTTTTTTAACAGGTCCCGAAGCTTACTTTTCCCGAAGCGTGGAAGTTAGCATCAATCACTCCGATTTTCAAAGCTGCTAACAAACATGCTGTTGAAAATTTCAGAGGTGTTTCGATTTTATGCTGCATGGCCAAGGTGTTTAAACAATTGGTTCACAAAGCTGTTTACGCTGTAACTCCACCGCAAATTTCTGAATTTCAACATAGTTTTGTTACGAAGCGATCCACGACAACGAGTCTGATGTCTTACGTAAATTTCCTATCAACGGAAATTGAGAATCGTCACCAAGTTGATGCCATATACTTCGACACCCTCACACCCTCGCAATTGACAAGTTGAAGTATCTGGCCTTTCCAGATTGGATCACAAAGTGGTTGCGCTCTTACTTATCTGGTCGGAGCGCTTTCGTGAAATTAAACGGTAGTCGGTCACGCGTCTTGTCCGTCACGTCAGGTGTACCGCTAGGAAGCGTTCTGGGACCACTGATTTTTATATTGTTCGTGAATGACTTGTGCTTTCGGCTGAAATCACGCTTTCTCCTCTACGCTGACGATCTAAAAATCTACAAGGTTATATCATCGCATCTCGACAGTTGCGCTCTTCAGGCTGACATCGACGAGATTTTGTTGTGGTGTTCTGAGAATGGAATGGAACTGAACATCAAGAAGCGCAAAGCTATTTCGTTCACCCGCCGACAATCCCGAACAGAGTTTGATTATTCCATCAGCGCAGAAGCTATAGAGCGTGTTCAAGCAATTCGTGACCTAGGGGTTACTGTAGATACAAAACTCCGGTTCAATGAGCATATTAGCACAACTACCACAAAGGCCTTTGCAGCACTGGGATTTATTCGTCGCAATACAAGTGGTTTCACCGATATTTATGCTCTCAAGACGCTGTACTGTTCGATCGTTGGTAGCATCATGGAGTATGCTGTTAGCGTATGGTCGCCTTATCACTCAGTTCAGATCATCCGTATGGAGAGGGTTCAACGTTATTTGTTTTTAACATTGTCGAAGGTGGTGTAGATTGCCCGGCGCTGTTGCAAAACATCAATTTTTATGCACCTTCTCGCCAGCTTCGTGACCGTAGTTTACTTGTGATCAGTCGCCATAGAACTACGTGTGGGCAAAACAACCCTTTCGATAACTGTGTTAGATCGTTTAACAATGTGAGTGCTGTTTTTGATTTTAATATGTCTAAATGTGTGTTCAGGAATAGAATTAGAACCCTAGGTTAAGTACCAGTCTGTTGAGTTTTTTTTTTCATTCAAGATGAAGAACAATAAAATAAAAATAAAAATGTGTCTTGTCCGAGCTTAACAAAAGCTAACGCAGAGCCTCTAAATTCACGCCTCAATGAATGAGAGCCCCTCGATGGTGACGTTAAAATTAATACACAATTGAAGCGGCATGAGTCCTAGTCCCCATTATTTTCATATAAGTTCGGACTTTGCTTTTGTCATGATATTGATGGCTTGTTTGACGACATTGGCCATAAATACAAATAGAAGGAGTGGCGTCTATTCATCATTAGCAAAAATCGGCAAATGACATTATTTTGTCGAATCTATGCAAAGCAAATAAACAGAAAGTGCAGCCTTCACCTACGTCCTGCAAAAATTTCCAAAATTATCAGATGCCAAAATAACGGCAGGAGTTTTCAGTTCGATTGGAAATGGCGGAAGATGTAAAATTTGAAATAAGTCTTCGTCCGGAAGGCGGCATAGAAGAGCTTTGAGGAGATATGTGAAAACTTTTTGGGAAACCATAAAGCTGACAGTTATCAGCAGATTGTCAAAAAATAAGTGAACAAAATTTGGAAGAATGGGATGACGAATGTTCTGAAAGTCACACATTTGGGACTCCCACCTTGATAAATTCAAAGAAAACATGGGAGCATACTCCGAAGAGCATGGGAAAAGATTTCACCGGGATATAAAACTATATGAAGATTGTTATAATTAGCAATGCCATGCAGCCATGGAGGGTGGTTACATCTGCAATATAACTATCTGCATCTCTGGAATCCTATCCAGAAGGCAATCAACTAGAAAAAAAAATATATTGTAAATATTATCTGTGTAACAATCTCAGAAACACCATGATTTTCATTCACAAACGGATGTACGTGTTTGATCGTAAAGTCAGTTTAAGTACTTTTTTAAAACACGCCTACGCCATATAAAAAGCATTTAAATGGCAAATAAATTTTGGGATAAAGCGTTTTGCAAAGAATTTTGGGGAAATTCCACAGAGAACTTCAGGAAAATCCTGCAGAAAACTTAAAGGAAGTGCTTGAGAGAAGTTCAGGGAAGCTCTGCAGAGAACTTACGGGAAGTTCTGCAAGGAACTTCTAGGATGTACTGCAGAAGAGCCATTGTAAATAAAAACCTGAAATTATCCACCTTCCCTGAAGTTCTCTGCAGAACTTCTCAATAGTTCTGAGTAGAATTTCCCTGAGGTTTTCTGTAGAATATCCATTAAACGGCTTATTGGCATTGAGGAGAGCTACTAAGCGACCAGATAGTTTTATAGTAGCCTTTGCGAGGATAAATTGGCTTTTTGGCAAAACTGTGATTTCTTGCAATCGCCATATTGAAATATATGAAATAATTGAAATGTGGAAAAATAAATACACCAAATTTTAAATGTAATACAATTGAATTGTAGACAAACTAACTAAGACGAACTTCGGTATTCGTTTAGATAACCTTATTGAATTCCATCAATTTTCAGGAGTTTTATGATTAATTTATAGAACATTTTTCTTTCATTTTTGTTTTTGTTTTTGTTGTTGTAAACTCGCAAAATTTCCGAGGCGCATTAACTTTCAGCTCTTATCGTGCCAATATTCACCATAAAATTAAATGCGCATATGATAAGCTATAAAAAACTCAATTTGTTTTATATATTTTGCTATCAAACATAATTTCCCGCAACACTAGAACTTTTTTCTTAGCTATTATTTACTGTTGAATGAATCAGAAGCAGAGAATCGAATAAAGCAGAACAACAAAAACTAACCACGATATCGTCGTGAAGTTTGACAGCTGTGGCCATACGGCCCTATGCTGGTGTGGATGGCAGCCAATAGGTTTTATGATGGTTCTCAAGTGGTCACTAGAACATTTTGAAAATCTTTATGGTCTTAGAAAGGTTTTACTAATTTGTTTTTACAACCGTCTACACAGTGGGCCACTTTGTACACATTTCGGCTTTAAAGATGCATAGAGGAGGTGTTGGTGGACAAAATAGTTTTGAATGTAGTTTCACCAACAAAGCCGGGAGAAGTGCTATTTCGCTGGAATAGAACTGAAATTTTTACTGAAGTTCTCTGCGGAACTTCGCTGAGGTTCTCTGTATAACTTTCTTCAAGTTCTCTGTAGAACTTCCCTGAAGTTCCTTGAAGAACTTTCAAGAAAATCTCTGAAGAAGCTCCCATAAGTTTCCTAAAGAACTTGCATGAGAACTTACACAAGGTTTTGTGCAGAACTTCTCTAGATGTCTAACCCAAAGTTGTCAGTAGAACGCACCAAAAGAACCCATGTTGGGGTAATCAACCACTTATGTGCACTAGTGGTAAACATTTATTACATACACTGATATAGTATTTCTTTGTATTCTCCCATAAGCGGAGCGATCTATGATGATGTTGTTTGAAAAGGAAATAATTTTTCATCACCATGAGGATCTAGGAGTAGACAGCACTTTTTTTTTGCTGGAACAAAGTTGTGAAGAGAAAGTATTGATAGTTCCATTAGCGCACGGCAGGCTGTGAAAATTGAATAGAAGTAGTTTTTTTTAAATTGCGTGGAGGGCGTTGTGAGGTAGTATTTCGAAACAAGCACACAATATTTTGCTAAGCATCCTCATGCAGAGTTGGTCAAGGCAGGAACAAATCCACCACCCTAACTGGCAAAAGAATGTGCGCTACTTTGTTCTAGCAAAAAAAAAAAGTGCTGTCTATACCTAGAGCCTCATGGTGATGAGAAATTATTTCCTTCTTAAACAACATCATTCATTACATAGTTCACAAGAAGGCCAGCAACACGCAATGAAATAGTTCTGAACTATGATGTCAGCTGTCTGGAGTACCATGGTTACCCAAATAAACTTCCTGATAACAATGAATTCATACATGATCTTGATATCAAAATACAGATATTACAAAAAGTTTACTTAAACACTAGCGCCATAAAGCGGACGAATGATGATCTAATGTTTACACAATTCAAAAAGCCCTGACCCCTCGAATATCTTTTTCGATGATGCAATCTTTCTTTATTTATATTTCGGGTCCTCCATTAGCTCAGTCGGAAAAGGCAACACCATGCTGAAGGTGGCTGAGTTCGATTCCCGGTCTGGTCTTGGAATTTTTCGTTGAGGAAAATTTCTCGACTACCTGGGCGTCTGATTCATGCAATACTACAATCATACCTATGCAAAAGTGGTGCCTGGCATCAAAAGCTGCTAATTAATAACAGTGGAAGTGCTTTTAGAACACTAAAGCAATAAGCTTGAAACGCTGAAAAAGAACGAAGATCTTTCTCTTCGTCAATAATCTTGAGATCCAGATTATACCTGTGTGTTATCCAGTTTACCTGTGCATTAGTGGCACGGAGAGAAATAATTCTGAACTGTTGAGTCAAGCGTCTGGAAGCTCATAATTTTACAACTTAATTTCCTGAAAATAGAACATTTCTATACGATCTAGATCTCAAAGTACAGGTAGTACAGATAGTTCACATGTACACTAGTGCCACGTAGCGGATAAGTTTAGATTATAAAGTAATTTTACATAGAGGGTGATACGGTCAAAATTTGGTCAAGGGAAAACGCGTGTAAATCGGTGAAATCGTTTATTTAAAAAATCAAATTAAATTTCTTTTTCAAGTTCAATTAGTATAAAATTCAGGAAAAATATTCAGTTAGGCTTCCGCTTTTCCAAATCCGAATTGCCGGGCCTTACGCTTGACCCCTGCCATCAGATTTTGTACAGCCACCTTGTCCACCTTCTTCGCCGCAGAAAGCCAGTTTGCCTTGAACTGCTGCTCGTCCTTAGCAGTTTTTTTCGTCTTCTTTAGGTTCCGCTTGACAATAGCCCAGTATTTCTCAATTGGGCGGAGCTCTGGCGTGTTGGGAGGGTTCTTGTCCTTGGGAACCACCTGCACGTTGTTGGCGGCGTACCACTCCATGGCCTTTTTACCGTAATGGCAAGATGCCAAATCCGGCCAAAACAGTACGGAACAACCGTGTTTCTTCAGGAAAGGCAGCAGACGTTTATTCAAACACTCTTTCACGTAAATTTCTTGGTTGACAGTCCCGGAAGCTATGAAAATGCTGCTTTTCAAGCCACAGGTACAGATGGCTTGCCAAACCAGATATTTCTTTGCGAACTTTGACAGTTTCGTGTGCTTGAAAATATCTGCTACCTTTCCCTTCCTTTTGCCGTATAAAACTCCTGTCCCGGAAGCTGCTTGTAGTCGGCTTTGACGTAGGTTTCGTCGTCCATTACCACGCAGTCAAACTTCGTCAGCATCGTCGTGTACAGCCTCCGGGATCGCGCTTTGGCCGTCGTATTTTGTTTATCATCGCGATTTGGAGTCACTACCTTCTTGTAAGTCGATAGTCCGGCTCGTTTTTTGGCTCGATGCACGGTTGTAGACGATACACCCAGCTTATTTGCGGCATCTCGGAGAGATAGGTTAGGGTTTCGCTTGAAACTACCGGCAACTCTCTTTGTCGTCTCAGCGGCTTCCGGTTTTCGATTTCCCCCCGATCCAGACTTCCTGGCTGTCGACAAACGTTTCCCAAACACTTTAATTACATTTGTAACCATTGATTTGGCTACTTTTAGCGATTTTGCAAACTTTGCGTGCGAGTAGCTCGGATTTTCGCGATGCGCGAGCAAAATTTTGATACGCTGCTCTTCTTGCTTGGACGGCATTTTGACAACTGACGAGTGAATTCCAAAATCAAAATAGGAGCAACATTCTACACACACACCTTCAAAATGAGGGGTGTTCAGGTTTTTTAAATGCAAAATTGAAAGAAATACGTCAAGTTGATATTGACCAAATTTTGACCGTATCGCCCTTTACACACTAGCGCCGGTTAGTGAGATAGTTCAGAATTTTAAAGTTTACCATCCTGAAAGCATTGATTTACTGAACATCTCTGCTCAATGAAGTAACTACCTATATACGAAGCATCGCGAGATATTTTCTTAAGAAACAACAACGGTCAATGCCCATATATCATTTGAGACCCTCCTCAAGGGAATCCGCGCTTGTCGGGGGGTTTACTGAATTTTACTGTTTTTTGCTAAAATATGCTTCCTTTCAACGGTCATAACTTTTTCTGGTTAGGTTGGATCGACAAACTTTTTTCTGCAAAGATATTTGTTTAGGTCTAAAGAACTTCGTGAAAATGGAGTCGTGAAGCATCCAAGTTTAAGCTGAGACAGTTATTCAAGTGGTTCTAAAAAGATATCAAAATTTCCATTTGTGATGCCAATTTGTGAAGAAAAATGCAAATCGCCGGAGGTCAAAATACGATTTTCGGTGGTTTTGGGACCCAAGATAACGGAAACTGGAATGGAACTAAGGGTCTAAAAATCTCTGTTGACCAGTGTTATCAACAGCAAAAAGATGCGCATGAGCTTAATCAACATCGCTCCGGAAGGTGTAATGCCACGAGCCGAGCTCAACAGCCGGGGTACGAGTTTCACGAAATCTGGTCAATTTGTGAGCTTTTCGGACGACATGGACATAATCGCAAGAACATTTGGAACGGTGGCAGAGCTGTAAACCCGCCTGAAACGCGAAGCAGCAAAGGTCGGACTGGTGGTGAATGCGTCGAAAACAAAGTACATGCTGGTAGGCGGAACCGAACACGATTGGATCCGCCTAGGAAGTAGTGCCACGATAGACGGGGATATCTTCGAGGTGGTGGAGGAATTTGTCTACCTCGGATCCTTTCTGACTGCTGACAACAATACTAGTCGTGAAATTCGAAGGCGCATCATCAGTGGAAGTCGTGCCTACTACGGGCTTCAGAAGAAATTGCGGTCTAAAAAGATTCACCCCACACCAAATGCACATGTACAAAACGCTAATAAGACCGGTGGTCCTCTGCGGACACGAGACATGGACCACACTCGAGGAGGATCTGCAAGCACTCGGAGTTTTCGAGCGACGCGTGCTAAGGACGATCTTCGGCGGTGTGCAGGTGAACGATGTGTGGCGGCGAAGGATGAACGACGAGCTCGCTGCACTCTACGGCAAACCCAACATCCAGAAGGTGGCCAAAGCCGGAAGGATACGGTGGGCAGGACATGTTGCAAGAATTCCGGACAACAGCCCTGCAAAGTTGGTGTTCGCTACTGATCCGGTGGGCACAAGAAGGCATGGAGCGCAGAGAGCACGATTGGCGGACCAGGTGGAGCGTGATCTGCCGAGCATTGGGCGTGACTGAGGTTGGAGAGTGGCAGCCGCAAATCGAGTATTGTGGCGCACTATTGTTGATTATGTCTTATCCTAAATGTGATGTTGAATAAATAAATGTAATATGTAATGTATGTATGAGCTTAATCAAAGTTATGACTAACACATGCATATGTAATCGGATTTATTGCTCTGAATTCAAACGTCAACGAATGCAGGGCACTTTAGTAATGTTTTAAAATAGTGCGGCTAAAACGGTTGGATACTATTATGGAGATTTGAACTACATCCGAAACACCGATTTAAGAAGTGGGTCGCGTTAGTGATTGAAAAATTAACGTCAAAGGTACTCTCCTATTTTTCCAATTGTTCAAACGGAACCTACTCTTTGCAAACTTTTTCCGAAAAAGTTGCGATTCGACCGAAAATATTTTCGATTTATATGTATTGACTAACTTACCCAAATTTTTGTTGACAATATTGACTTGAGATAAATATAACATGATTGAAGACTTCTCTCCTACAGGATTCACTCGATGGAATAGCGGATAGCAAAGCCGAGATAACAACTATTTGAAGCTCTCACTTCCCTACATCTTCATTTTGCGAACATCATTACTGAAGGTATCAGGCCCTACTTGTGGATGGCAAAGACTTTTACTCGTTCGTTACTTACAGAGATAGAAATCGTTCGCTAGTGTGGGATTTCGTTCGGTTCGATGCCGTCGTCCTGTACGTGTCCCCGCATTCGATCAGTGGTTTTATCTCCCCTAATCCATCAATAATAAAAACACATGTAACGATACTTCTGGAAGCGGCTGATGGGATGTGGGCCTGGTCACCCAGGACGACGATGTGACAAAGTCGTGTGTTATAGGATAGGATGCCAATGGCTGGATACTTTTACGACTTTGGGTCGATTCGATGAATGCGGCCGTACGACAGCTTATAATGATGCGACGACGAACATGGCATGGCAGCCTCAAAGAAATCAACAATATTTTGGTTTGACTCCTAGCCTCAGCCTGAACTCACATCAGCAGCAAAAAGCAGGAAAAGTGACGATGCCTACGATTATCGGCCAACTTGCCCGGCTGAACATTTCCTGAAAATTGAATTATGGGCGAAATGATTCCGGATTATATCGATGCTGTTCTCGGGGTTTTTTTCTGTCGATGTTGTCGTGGCATTCGTTAGGGAAACATAACTCAGCATGAATCTAGTTGAAAAAATATGTTTACACATATCTTCATTGCTTTTCTTGGAAGGAAGGCTGCTCCGCAGCAGCTTCTAATGAATATTGGAGGATGAAATATTTCTCGACTGCTTATTTGTTTTTTTCTTTTTCTTTTTTTTTTGGGAAATAGGGAGGTCATATTTCGTAGGCCTTGGGTTCTATTGCATGCTTTTTATGACAACAAGCCTTTGGAGTTCGGTTGTCCTGTTGTGGGATGTGTAGAGGATTGAGTTTGGGTGATATCGGGGCGCACCGAGTGCTAGAACTTTGCACATAAATTATAGATGGGGCATCCTGCTGCCAGCAAAAGTGGCTCCTTTGTTTATGTTGACTCGGACTTCTAGTTCTACCGGGCTGGAAACTGGTGTTCATTCTGTTGTTTTTTTTTATTATTTTATTCTCCACCTAATGCCTCTCCGGGGAGCGTAACAATCTCGACGAAAGTGATCACTACAGAGCATAGCAAATCGGATTGCCGAAGCCGCCTAGACTGCTCTGGTTCTGAAAGGCGTAGAAAATGTTCAAACGATAAAGTTTGTTTGTGAAAGTTTGCTTTTTTCCGAGATTGTTAGCCGGATGAAAAAATAAACACAAAATCAGACGTACAAAGAGCTAATAATAGTGCTTAATAAAATTTCAATCAACATCTAACGTTGATCGGATAGCATGGAATAAACAAATAGTGAATTGCATGGATATATAATGGAGTTTATAACGTGCAAGAAAAAAAAGTGATATAACTAGTGTAATTAGAAAATCAAAGTGCTGATTAATTATCATTCACAAAATCGGCTTGGTTAATTTAATATCTGGATGCACTGTTTATTTACTGCAGTTCTTCTAGTGGTCAGATCTGATATGTTTTGTCAACAGTTTATTTTGAAATGTTTCCTCTTTTAGTGCTATGCGATTAGTTCGTCACGATTGATTTTGTTTAAATGATCTTATACTTGATGCAAGCTGTGTTGAGTGTGCATCCGACTAAAGGGCGAACACGAAATTATTGCGACACATTCAACAGGGCATAATTTTTTTACCATTGGGTAAAAATCAACCAAATTTTGCACACTTTCTCATTGATGTGTATTGCTTACATGCTGTCAAACTCGAAGTCGTGTTTTTCGATTCAACGAAAATGGAGGTGAACCAACGCGAGTCGAGAGAACAAATTCTTTCCAAACACCTGGAATTTCCTGACCTGTCGCACCGGCAGTTGGGAAAAATGTTGAACATTCACCATTCAACCGTCTCCAGAGTGTTGAAGCGGTTCCAGGAGCGGTTGACGTTGGACCACGGCAAAGGAGCTGGAAGAAAACCGGGACCGGAGAACAAAAAGACGGAGGGAAAGGTGAAGCGGATGATTTAAGCAAATCCCAACGATCGGCATGTCGCAGAGCTACGTCCAGAATGCAAAGAAGAGAGCTGGACTACATACATACAAGGTACAGAGCTACCCAAACCGCGATGAGCGGCAACACTCGACGGCTAAAACTCGGGAACGGAAGATCTACGAGAAGATGCTGACAAAATATGGTTGCTGTGTAATGGACGACGAAACGTATATAAAAGCCGATTTTAAGCAAATTCCTGGGTTGGAGTTTTTCACCGGCAAGAGCAAGTTCTATGTGGACGACAAATTTAAGAAGAAGAAAATGTCGAAGTTCGCCTCCAAATATCTCATTTGGCAGGCCATCTGCTCTTGCGGACTGAGGAGTGAGCCTTTCGTAACAAAGGGCACAGTAAATGGCGAGATCTACAAATCTGAGTGCCTCGAGAAGCGCCTTTTGCCGTTCTTGCAGCAGCACGACGAAGCTCCGCTATTTTGACCAGATTTGGCATCATTCCACTATTCTGAAAGTGTCCTGGAGTGGGATGAGGCAAATTCTGTCCATTTGGACATGAATCCGCCAAACTGTCCGGAGCTGCGCCCGGTGGAGCAGTACTGGGCAATGATGAAGCGGGAACTTCGGAAGAGCAAGAAGACAGTCAAAGACGAGGAGGACATGTTAAGAAAATGGAAAAATAACTGAGAAACTGGTACCGGATGACACTGTAAAGACTTTGATGGAGGGCATCAAGCAAAAATGCGTTCAATTTTACACTCAAGGCTCCATCGATTAACTTTTCTTTTGATTTTTGAAGTAAATATATGTATAAAACTACCCTAAAATTTTGGTTTGATTCTAAACATTATAAGAAAATTGGCATGACATCTTCGGTGTCGCAATAATTTCATGTTCGCCCTTTACCCCTCGTTATCATGACTACATATTAACTATCAGTGGACTATGGTCACTATCAAAGTGTTTTCCAAATCGCCATTCTGTATTCAAGTGAAGATACATAAAATTTCTTTCATTCTTGAGCATTGTTAAAGCAAACTAGTGTGTTTCTTTTCGCCGATCCCTCGTGTTTTTGTTTTCCACTTCACGTTGTCTGCTGGTGCAACATTTTCAGGTTATGTACCCAGACATGGACGAGAGAATGATAACCACGGAGTGTTGTGGAACCGACTTCCCTGACTGGAAGTTCCGGTTGTAGACCATCCTCGACACATACGATCTACTGGAGTGCGTTCGCCGGGAAACTGCAGAGATTGTCGAATTGCAAGAAATGGACGAAGATTCAGCGGAGAAGAATGAGGATAGAGTTAAAAGTGGAGAGAAGTGTAAAGCGTTAACAATACAGGCCATCGCCGATAGCCGACTTGCATTAGTGAAGGGATGAGAAACTCCAAAGCGCATTTGGGACAAGCACAATGCGGTATTTGAGCGCCGATGGAGTTGCCGGGCAGCTTTGATTTGAAGTTTTGCGGAGACCTGAAGTTCTTAATAGCTTGCACTTTATCATCTTCTACCTGCCATCCTTCCGGAGTCAGCTTGTGGCATACGGAACGCACATGTTGTCAAAACCCACCTAGTAACATAAAAGCATTCATACAACCGGCACCATGCCGCGTCAAACCAATAAATATCAAGCCTTCGAAATGCTTATGCAACAAATGCAAATGAGTGCATAAAGCAGTTCGAAGACCCTCAGAAGTTTTCTATAAATTACGACATGGCACAAAAGTGTCCTGCTCGTATTACATTCCAAGTCAGAACATTTCAAGCTTAAATCCTATAAATTTGATCACCTGAGCCCCGAAAACGCATTTTTCTCGATTAAGCTTTACATTGTGCTCTTCGAAACGTGCCAAAACTTCTTTCAAGTTGGCGTCGTGCTCTTCTTTCGTTGCTCCGAACACCAGAACGTCGTCCAGGTAATTTACGACACCCTTGCAATGAGAATTTTCCTCTGAACTACCTCTTGGAAAATATCCGGCGCGTTACATAAACCGAACGGCAGGCGCACACATCGGAACATCCCAAATTCCGTGTAGAAATTAGTAAGATGACGAGATTCCTGATCGAGCTCAATGTGGAAGAACGCGTTCTGTAAGTCGATTGTAGAGAACCACGAAGCTCCGTTTAGTTGTGCAACGATGCGTTCGAGTGTGGGCATTGCAAAAGGTGTTCTCATGATGTACCGATTCGGTCCTCGTAGGTCGATAACTAGGCGAATGTCATCTTTACCTTTCGGGACGACAAGCATGGAGGAGCAGAAGTCAGTCGCCAGTTCGTCAGATACGGGCTCGATGATTCCTGTAGTAACCAGGTTGCGAAGACGTTGTTCAACGATAGGCTTTAACGCATGGGGAACATTCATGAAAATGTTTCTACAAGGGGGTTTCTCCTTATCGTAATTGAGCTTAACCGGCGGTATGTTGAATTTTGGGAACTGTTCCTCGTAATGAACTCTTGCTATTTGATCGGCTTCAAACCAAATCACTGGGTTTTGAATTGGAACTCCTAAGCCTAACATCAACACACAGTATTTAATCGCCGTAGATTTGCGAAGCAGTGCCCGGCGGTCGCCTACCACGTAAATTTTTTCGATCAGTACCGGCCTATCGTTGGATATGAACAAATGAGCTTCAAAAGTAGCTGAGACAGGAATTTCCTTTTCAGAAGCGTATGCTTTAAGAGGACGATCCGAACCTCTGTGTATATTAAACATCTTGCGGTTGTACCTTTCGTTTCCTTGCATGTATTGGAATAACGGCTCTGTAAAAGTGTAAACTTGAGCACCTGAATCGATGAGAAATTCGCATTTCATTCCTGCCACTTCTGCCATGATATACCCATTCTCGAAAATAGATTTTTCCGAAGAGATTGGAGCAATTAAGTTATCGCACCCCAACGCGGCGTCATTTTGAAGTTCATCCTGCCCTGACTCCTCGAGTATGGAAATCCGTTTCGGTAGTGGCCCGGAAGATGAAGGTTCCTGTTTCGGACGTTTCATTCCCGCTGATGGTCCAGGATTTGCTTGCGATGATCGGCACGCTCTTTGTATGTGGCCAAGGCGACCACAGTTCCTGCAAACCTTGTCGGCTGCAAAGCACTTCTCAGCACGATGGTAGACGCTGTCGCATCTCCAGCATCTAAATCCGTTGGTTGCCGGAGGAGCTCTGCCTACCGTCCGGAAATGCTTAGTTTCCTGCCTGGAGTTCTGTGCTCTCGATTGTCCGTGGTCTCGAGAACCGAAATGCCTTTCATCCACTCGATAGTCACGACCTGTTCTTGAGGGTACATCCGCCCGAATAGGCGCAAGAATCGCCGCCGGCTGCTTCTCGTGTTTCCGCTCGTAGTATTCTTCGTTAATACGGATTGCTTCTAACCCCCGGACCTTGTCGACTAGGTTCGCGTAAGTTCCTTTCCGGCTCAGAATCTTAAGGGCCGCTGTTCGTATCTCCTTATGAGTCGCGTGTTCTGCAACGGTGCCAACAACCTCTTCAAAATCTTTCCCTTCGCCGAAGTTACACAGCCTTGCAGTTGCTGCTACTCTGGATAAGAAGGTCAGATCTGGTTCTCCGTGCTTCTGGGTCATCAGAGCTAGTTTACGCTGTTGAAGCATAATATCTGAACCGGACGTGAAGTAAGTTTTCAATCGGTGCATCGCGTTAGCGAAAGGCTGCGTTTCGGCAGCAGGAGCGTCGTTGGTCGATTTTGTATTTTTGAATACCTCCAGGAGACGAGAGCCTGCTTTCACCTTAAAAATGGTAAATCTTGTCTGCTCGTCGGTCACGCCAGCTAGATTCATGGAATCGATGTGCAGATCTTTCCAGGATTCAAACGTATGTCGATGAATCTCATCGCCTTCCTCGCCCGGTTTGCACTCTGGAATGTTGATGGAGGACATTGACAAGTGGTTGACCGAGGTCAAGAATCGTGATTCCTCAAATGTCCGGCTGGTCACATTTTGTCTTGTGCTAGAAGGCCTTGTACCTCCATCAAATTCCACTTCGCTCTCACTTGTCGGATGCATTGATCCTGATTTTAATTGATCAACGGTGGTTTTGAGTTCACACATGTCATCCATGGCCTTTCTGAGCTCTTCTATCAATAGAGCACTGCGTGTGCGCTCCTCAACAAGCTGCTTCTCCAAAAATTTCTCATTTCTCCCTTTTGCTGGGATATCGGTATGGGAAGTACCACGATTTTTCTTGACGCTTTTGCGGTCGCTGAAAGCTGCTGCGCCATTGTCGTATCCCTTTTTCATTTCACCGTTACCACGATCCACGTCCTTCCTCGCTAAAATTGAATCACTGACTGACTTCCCAATCGCATTTCATACGGCTTTCTTCTACCAGTCGGCACGCACGCACACTCTCCTTCTCTCTCTTTCTCATTTGCCCTCTTTTGAACTCCCAATCTCTCACATCTAACGTCGTACAAAAGCTCACACTCAGCTGTCGTGCAGGCTAATGGCCCTGCGTAATCCACTGTTCTCAAACATTTACACACTCGCTCGTCCGCTCAAGCATCCCTCCCAATTTTATTTTCTCTTTTGCCTTATCGCACGAAGCTGCACACACTTACACAAACGATGGAGAGCATGAATCGGGCCACTTCTGAATGCGTCCCGTTATATTCGATTCGTTGACGTCGTCCTCATTAGGGATGTACACTTTGTAAAGCCCTCAAGATATTTAATGAAATAGTAATGTTTATTTATTTTATTGTTCGATTTTATTTTCCAATTTCGTTTCTAACCATGCTCTATACCCCACACTAACAATCAAGTACAGTGCGATGCATTCGTTTAGCCGCACCAGAATTTTTTCTTGGTTTTGAAATCAAATAAATGTTAAATCGTTTCATTTTTCAATCATTCAAGTTATCTCTCCGAGCTATAAATATTAACATGATTTCTTAAAAAATAGTTCCTCTTATATAGTTATAATCAAAATATTATAATAACAAAGGGTTGCATTCGTTTAGCCGCACTTCAAGTCCTCTTCAGTAAAATCCAAGCGTTTGCAAATTATGGTTGATTCAATACTTGAAGGAGTCTTTGAACGGAAGGTGCTGCGTATCATCTACGGTGGAGTGCAGATGGAAGACGGAACGTGGAGGAGGCGAATGAACCACGAATTGCACCAGTTGCTGGGAGAACCTCCCATCGTAAACATCGCAAAAATTGGTCGATTACGATGGGCTGGGCATGTCGTAAGAATGTCGGACGACAGCCCTGTGAAAATGGTTCTCGAAAACGAACCGACAGGTACAAGAAGCAGAGGCGTGCAATGAGCAAGGTGGTTCCATCAAATAGAAGGCGACCTGCGGACCCTCCGCAGACAGCGAGGCTGGCGAGTAACAGCCATGGACCGAATAGAATGGAGACAACTTCTGTGTACAGCTGAGGCCACGCCGGCCTTAGTCTGATTGGTAAGGTAAGGTCAATACTTGTTAACTCCTTCTTTGTTCTTGATTGCTCCAAAGATTCTCTAGGGCATCGAAGAAACCAGCTTCTTGATAGTTTCTTGGTCGATGTGTTCACTCACGGAGTTGAATTGGCGTTCATTTGCGTAAACCTTCGATGCCGGTATGTCCCAAAGGTTTTCAATAGGGTTGCAATCTGGACTACATGCTGGCCATTCAAGAACGGTGATTTCTTTCGACTCAAACCATGCCTTGGTCTGTCGCGACACATGGATTGAAGTATTATCTTGCTGAAAAATAACCTTTTCGTCTAAATGATTTTCCAAAAACGGCAACAACATTTCTTCCAAGAGATCGCAGTAAGTAGTCGAGTTCATTTTTGTGGAGATCCAGCAGATGGGTAATTTGGAATCATAGGAAAATCCACCCCATACCATTACAGCTCCTCATCAAAAATTTCTCTTCGATCGGGTTACCCCTTTATCCCTCAAATCGTGCCAATAATGACTGTAGCAGTCTGGGCCGTCGAGGTTAAACTTTTTTACCATCATAAAATATGGCCTGGCGCCATTGGTCAGTCCAGGACATATCAATCTGTGCGAATTGTAGTCGGTTTGCTTTGTGCTTTGGCGTAAGTCTGGGTTTAGGCTTTGGTTTTGTCCATTTGATGATTTTTTCGATAACCCTGCACAACCTTTTTGGATCTATTGATTTTCCGGGCAATCTCACGATTACGGAGACCAGTACTGCCGTTCTACGCATAACTGTCCCATGTTGCTTTTGGTCAAATTGCAGCTTTTTCAATATATACAAACAAAAAATTATGTACTTTGTTCTGAGTTTGTATCAAAAAAACATCAAGTTAGATTATCCCATGTTGAAATTCTAGGCATAAAAGTCCCACTATGACATTTCTCAAGAGATCTTAAAAACAAAATTGATTTATGTTTACAACATTCTTTGTAGGAACTACTCGATACTCAACATTGATAAGGGGCTTATATGTTAACTTAAACAATGACTTTGACATGAAAACATTGACATTAAATTGTCTATATAAGCCACCATTTGCACAAATAGAACTGTGTTTTTAATGATGATATGGTGATAAAAAATAATCAGAATCATGGTAGGAGCATAAACAATAATGCACATGGCATGTGTATTTGAAAACGTATATTCTATCGCCAACGATCCATCAATACATCATGCAGTTCGACTGATATGCCTAGACATTTTTGCTGCAAGGCAAGATTCTGCGCATATCAGTCCCACTGAATATTTTACCTCGTATTTTACATACAAAAATAATCTTATTGTTTGTAATACCACAGATTACATCGAAACTCAGCCACATCTCTAAATGCCACTCATAAATTTGTGGTTTTTACCACGAATCTTACCAGCCCTACACAATAGTGACGCAAAACTTAAAACACTTTTTTCTCAACTACAACTTTTGCAACATGGGACAGTTATGCGTAGAACGGCAGAGTATCCGCTAGAACTCTGATTTGGCCTTTCTGCACCTCGTTCAAACGGTTTGGTATGGGAAAGACCTAGACAAATTAACTTTATTGCGAAATACTACACAATACACAACGAAAATACTTACTGAGGTGCAGAAACAGCATAAACTGTTGAGCAAACTTAAGAGCTTTCAAAGAAAACGTCTAAACGTTTGCTACGCAAGGGAGCCAAAAAATATGGCGATAAGTCTTCTACGGCATGTAAACAATGCTAGAAAGCTGTTATTAGTGTGTGTAAGCATGGATCTCACTACTACAGGCATATAATATTTGATTTGTTGCACTGAAATAAAAAGATCACGGCAAAATTTAATAAATGCGGCTAAATGATTGCAACGCGGATGGAGCTGCCGGTGGAATTTCTGAACACCTGTTGAGATTTGATCGTTTAATTCGCGAGTTATAAGATAGCGCTGCATCTGTCGAATATTTCGATGCAATCTGTTACTGTCTAAATTTGATTCTGTGGTAACCGCGATAGGGGCGTAACTATGGACTTCGTCAAAAAGCGCTTGCTTGATGTTGATCTGAAGAAACGAAATAACCATGAGGGCGTTGCTATGGCGAGCAAGCATAGCAAGAAGAAAATTCAGTACTTTCAGTGTGGTAGACTTGGGCACAAACGAGCCGACTGTCGTGTACTAGTAAAACCGATCTCGAAACCTGGTCGAATGACCAAAATGTTGTAAGATCCAGGAACCACAAGGCGATCGTAGGAGTTGAAAAAGATCAAACGAAAGTGGCATTCGAGGCATCTAACGTTTGCATTAAAAAAATGAACAAAAATTGCCGATTTTTCATGGATTTACATTCACTCGCACTAACGAAACTACCCATGCAGCACCAATCATAGTTACCCAAGAGACAGCAGACAAAATTTGACAGCTCTATCAGTCGAACTCTAACCGTGATGGCAAAAACAGCGAAGCAACTCCGTTCAAAAGTGTGCGTGTTCAAAGAATGGCCCCTCGACGCGTCGAAAGCTGACATCGTGCGGCATTTTATGGACGCCGGATACGCCCGTTCCGGCATCTTCAACATCTTGGCACTATTAGACAACAATCAGAGCATCGAAAGAAAGCCCGGTTCCAGACGGCCGACGACCCTTGCGGGACAAGAAGCTCCAAAGGATGCTGAAGAGAAAGACCGGAGGAAAAATGGCTACATCGCTGCGTGCGCTTGGCCGGGAGGTAGGTTAAACCGGCCAAACAGAGAAAAAGTACCTGGCGAACATGAAAATACATGTCAGGAAGCGGAAGTCGCGTCCTCTGGTTTCGGAGCTACAGGCAATTACGTAGCGGCAGCGGCTGAATAAGAATGGTCGATTTTCCTGGCAAATCGAGACGTGGCGGTGGTGATGGACGACGAAACCTATCTCACCCTGGAAGGCAACGGCAGGCAGGGCACTTCGTATTTTACTTCTCCCACGAAGGAAGTAAGCTCCGAGGTGAAGTTCATTTCACACACCAAGTTCCCCAAATAGGTGCTGCTGCGGCTGACAATCAGCGAGAAGGGGATGTCAAAGCCGCTCTTCTTTGCCGTGACATGTGGTGAAAAAGTTCCACTTCGCATCTATATCGAACTCTGTTTTCATGTGACACAAATTGAAAGCTGTCAGCTTATTTTTGTACTGACTGCCTGAACCATAAAAAAAGGAATTTTCTTAAGGCCCAATAGTTTATAACCCTTACCCGTTACACCCCGGAATAGTAAATGAAGCTATCAGGTGGACTCTTTTTGTACAGAAACATTTTTTTTTATCTCTGTACCAGTCTAACACCGACCACGCGTAGTGACAAGATACCAAATCCGTCTAAATTCGTACACCTTCTTGTTCTTGACAACGTCAAACTCCTGCCCACAAAATTTATTTGTATCCGCCTTGACGTAAGTCTCGTCGTACATCACGGCTCATCTCGGTTTCGTCTCCTCCATCGGCACAGCTTCCTGCCGCGGGTTTTGGCAACTTTTAGCACTCGATTTTGAGTGAAAATTTTATCGTTTTCTATCTACAAACTAAAAAATTTCAAGCTTATCATTGTGTATCGTGTTTTTCGTCTACAGTCTTCAGCATGAGCATGATTGACCGACCGAGGTTGCTACTCTGTTGTTGCCAGATGAGCTGTTATTACACAGAGGACCAACAGATGATGCTTGGGACTAACATACATCTTCAATGTGTAAAAACTGGTGATCTCAAGCTTAGACAATACCGGTGCCGGCCCCGCCTGAATGCTGGTCAAGTAAGGAAAGGGTAGGAATATGTTGGCGTGATACTCGCTTTATTGGAAATCGCGGAGACCACTGCCCTTCTACGAGAAATCACTGGGATTTTGGATAAAAGGATTGGGTAGCAGGAGGGTTCGTTTCGATTTCCGATTTGAACTGATTTAAACTGATTTAAGCCGTTCACAGAGTGTGATGGTGGTATCTCATCAGGAAAACAAGGCAATTCATCTCAACGCCTGAGAGGCAACTTGTACCTATCTACACCAACAGTGCAGAAGCCGCTGGAGTCACTTTCAAAATGGGACATGGTTTATTTGTTCCAAGATAGGGTGGCCCGACGAGCATGGCGAACGAATAATTCGGAACACAATTAATTATGTACCTCACCACCGACCCATCCTACTCGGCGAACCACGACTTTTCATGCTTCCTCGATCACTCGCGCAACGAACAATAGACAACCGAAGCAATAGACAAAACGCTACGCCCGATAACAAAATATTGCGGAACAAAGTATCGATACAACCGATTCAACCGATTCAACTGATGATCGACGCAAACCTATTAAAAAAGGACATATAGATACCATGGGTAACAATTGCCTGACTTGCTCCACGTCCTTGAAAGCACTTACTACCGCACGAGTCACCTGTACCCAACTCCTCAGGCGTCCGTCCAATGTCTGGTACATTTATTCATCTTCATGCCAAACTGAAGTACTATTACTTCAAAAGTTTTGTAAAATAGAGCGATATTAGATATTGTCTTCAAAATTTGTTAGAAATAAATTATTTTTTGCCACTGTGCCATAAGTAGAATCCTTGAAGTCCCCGGATGTTTGAAGAGCATAGCTATTTCTATGAAAAGATATTAAAACTTTGTGTTGGACACTATTGGCTGAAATGAGCTTTGAATAGTGAGACAATACTCAGTTGTTTATTATGCTGAAGCCCATTTGAGCTTTATCTGATTAACTCAATCGGCTTTTGACCTTAATAGATAATATGAAGGTTACTGGTCTATACTGGTACTGTCACCCTCTATTGTGAGTGAGTACATATTATGTTTGAAGGTTAATTTTTGGTTTGACTATCATCAAATCATCAAATCATCAGAAAACCTATTTCTGTTCATTATTTTCGCTCAGTCACCCTCAATGTATGCCTCTCTAAGCATCGTGTAGTGACCTAACCTTCAATTAACGTTTGACGTTAACACACTACTGCTATCTGTTCAGCTTAATCATCCATCACAGTGTGCTCAACAGATGGCGTTATTTTTTTTAATGACGATGATTTGTAGTGCAAAATGTTCGATATGTTATGTCTGTTTGTCTGTGATATAAATGTTAATAAATTAACGGAGATGGATTATTATAAAAACATAAACATTTTTATAAAAAAAAACTCGCGTTGTTACGCTCTTTGATGATAATTGTTGATGCTGTTGATCGGAAATTACGCAGGAAAAATGCAAAACTACCAATTTTAAAATGAGTTTTTTTTTCCTAAAAGGGACAAAAGGAGATCGAAGTAGGTCACGCTGCGGGACTGACGTGTTTATGTTTCGCTGCTGGTTTTTTTTTTCGAGAAAATTTGATAGTGAAATTGAATGATAAGTGTTAAGCTTTGCATTCTCATGATCATTCGGTCACCAAATAGTTGAACACGAGTCGTGTTTTCGTCTGGTTTGAAAACAAAGTGTCCCCACTGGAGATGGAATTCCAATCATACAGCCTTGCGACAGGAGGAGCTTTTGATCAGCCGCGTCACTGGAAGATGTTTGGTTTACGGTCTTGGATCGAACTCCTATAGAACAAGGACCTGCTCTGGTTGCTCGATGTTGAAACAACAGCAACGGAATTTTCTGGAAATCCGGTGAGCTCTTTCCATTTTATCCTTTTGTGTCCAACTTCCATTTTTTGAGAATAAAATACATTTATATTTTTGGGGGCCTTCAAATGGTGAGTTAACAACCTGGAAGGATGGTGTGACTTCCGGTCCTCACAAGTTCCTATCTCACCTCTCTTTCCTTTCCTTACTTGACTAGCATTCGGACACGGCCGGCGCCGGTATTGCTTCAAAATGTCACCAGTTTTAAATACATTGGGGATGTGTGTTGGTCCCAAGCATCATCTGTTGGTTCATTGTGCAGAAACAGCAATAACGGAGTTGCATCCGTGGGCGTTATATCATGCCCATGCTCATGTGGTTTTCAATTTTGAATGAATAATAAATCGGCAACACCTACATGAATCAGAGCAATTTGTTATCAAAGCCAACAAGACTTAATTTTTAGTGATTCCTCTTTCGATGAAATTGATAGGAATTACTCTCATTTTGAAGTCAAACCAACTGGTCGTGTGACGCTGCAGGGTTGCTAACGGTTATTGCTGTTCAGCTGTTCTTTATCGGCTCCCTGCGTTGGTTTGTGCTACATTCTACCTATAATGAATAGGAAATTTACGATTAAAGATTTACTTTAGAACTCGATTGATCCCAAGTAGGCCATAGAGTTACCCATTCTCTCGCTTTGCGGTACTGGAATCTTTGTTTTTGTTTCGTTTTGATGTGTTATTTTTGCAGACTATTTGAGGGGCCATTCTTTGGAGTTCAGTTTTTAGGCGTGATTCGTTTGGCTTGGGACCGATGCTTTGATATTTTCTTAGCCAAATACTTTATATATGTTCTTCCTGACCATCCATCCCGTGGTTCTACCAGCGGGTGGATGGGCATGAAGAAAGTGAAAATATTTCTTGGCTCAGGAAGTACTAGCACACCGGTCCCAAGCTTGATGATTCGTCCCTGATAGTTAACTTAACTCTCACCAGCACACCCTCAAGTATTGTGTCAGAATTACATAGCGAATCAAAATGGTAACAAGGGAACTAGACCGAAAGGTACCGAAAAGCGCAAGAATTATTGCAAGGTATACTTCGGACCAAGGGGTTCTACAACAGTGAAACAATTTCAGATCGCTGGTTTCATATTGATTGTTGGTTCTACCGTCATCTCTTTTGCAAAACTCAAACATAGAACGACGTTCCAGCAAAGCCGAAAAAAATCATGTGGCAATCATACAACCAGGAGCTGGATAGGCCAGGAGTAAAGAGATATAGTTGTTGACTCACGAAGTACCAAGAAATCGGTCCCAAGCTGCATCAATCTCCCTTAGGGACGTAACTCTACAGGAAGAACCCCTCAAATGGTCTGTCAGGGTAGCACAGTGAATCAGAACGGACACGGGGATTCTAGTGCCAAGGGCACAAGAATGCGTTGCAGGATGCAAGGTGTACTTGGGACCAATGGTGTTGCCAACAGGGAGCCAATTTGGAGTCGCTGGTTTCCTATTGATTGTGAATACAACACCGTCAAATCGTTCTATTTAGCGGATATTGCACAACACTAATTTATGTTGCATGGTATTTCAACAATTCCCACAAGCAATTCAGAAGCAGCTCATTTGATAAAATGAAAAACATACATTAACACGTTTAGACCATCTAAAGTGTTGTGATATACACTCAGCGAAATAAACTTTCGATATTCATAAGATTGCATTATGATTATTTGCTATAAGAAATCAGTATGAATTTTATAAATTTATTTTATGAAATATAATGATGCCGAAAAAAATAGAAATATGGAGCAGCCTGGATTCGAACCTTGAACGTTGATGATATGGGTCCAGTGACTTGCCCACTATTATATATTAACACTTGTAGTCAGGAAAGCTTAAAGGCGTACAAGAGCAACGTCGTGTGAAACAAAATCCATTCATAAGTCAGCCTTATGAAAATCTTAAGATTATTTGGCTGAGTGTAAATCAATCATATCTCGAATAAGTAATGATTAGGGCTTAAAACCAATTGTTAACAATTACTTGGAACGTCAATTTTTCTTCAATCTTAAATACTCTTCAGCGAATTTAAAGGAGCATCTGGTAGAGGAATGTTTTTCCAGGTGGTGGATGATCAAGAAGAAGATAGATATAGTTTAAGACTCAAAAAGTTCGGTCCCAAGCTGAATTATTCGCCCCTACACCCAAAAGTTGAAATTGTAGCAAAAAATGCAATTGCAGTTTTTGCAATCATATCTTGAGAAATCCGCATGATTCGGTAAAGGCAATTTTGCCCATCATGATCCACAAAGCTTTTTATGGTATAAACAAAGCCATGCGAGTGTGTGCAAGCGGTTATAATTGTGTGCCTAGTGCCTCGACAGTCGCAGCAACCGTTGGGTTTTTGTTCAATCGTAAACAACTTCTTAATATGGGTGAGACAATGGCACAGAAGGCCGCTACGCCATTTGCCACTGTTGCAATTCCGCTGTCAAGTGTTTTATTTTTATTTTCACTCGTCATCACACTCCCATCTCCTTCTCATCAAGTCACCAAGCGTTTTATGAAATGAACGAAGCCATGTAAATGTGTGCGACCGAAATTTGCTTCATTATTGTAACGTTGAGTGCCTCGACATCCGATGTAACTGTAGCGTTTTTATTCCGATCACTTCTACCTGTTATGATGACTGGATGGTTACGATAAACAGTCGTCACGCTGACGGCAGTGGTTTGAATCTCATTAACGGATCAATTTTTTTGAGAGTCATTAAATTTACCACTACTTATTAACTGCACAACCACACGCAAAGACTGCATTTTTCTTAGGAAATTGATGTGTTGCTTTTTTGCCCACGACAAATGTTGCAAGTTTCTCAAAGTTACGATCCATTACGAGAAATGAAACCAAATCATGCGAAATTGCATTACAATCTTGCTTTTTTATTTTAGGTGTAGGCACCCACTTTCTGTGGTATAAATTTTGCGGTGTTTCGTGCAGTGAGTTATTCCAGATGGAAGCCAAGAGGAGAGAAAAGATTCTGCACACCCACGTTGATAATCCAACATGGTCCGCAATAAAAATCGCAAAAACGTTAAAAATCGCCTAATCAACCGTGTATGATGTGCTCAAACGTTTCAGGGAGCGAAAGAGCGTGGATCGAGTGCCTCAAGGTAGGCGTTTTAGTGGAACATATGACCGCAAGCTGAACCAGAAAGTGTTGTGAACCGTCAGAGCAAACCCTGGACTATCAGATAATGAAATCGCACAAAAATACGCTGCTGCTCGCAGTACCGTTCGAAGAATTCGTTTGCGAGCAGGATATCGTTCAGAACGTTGAAGCAAAGTTTCGTCACCAAAACTCGAGCTCGGAAATTGTACCGGCAGGTTTTGACGAAGTATCAAGGATGCCTGCTCACCGACGATGAAATCTACGTCAAAATGGATTTCGGACAGCTTCTTGGCCACAAATTCACGGCACGAGAAGATGTTCCTGCGAAGTTTAAGTTTGCTTTTTTAAACAAATTGGCCAAAAAACTGATGATTTGGCGAGGGATATGCAGCGGTTGAGCAAAGACCAAAGTGTTCGTGACGAATGAGACGATGGATTCGAAGCTGTACAAGGAAGAATGCCTCAATAACCGCGTACTACCTTTTATTAAAGCTCATAAAGGTCCCGTGAAGTTTTGGCCAGATTTGGCGAGTTGCCACAACAGCCGGGAAGTCTTACAGTGGTACCGCGATAATAACGTAGATTTTATCGATAAAAACATAAATCCACCCAACTGCCCACAGCTCCAGCCCATAGAGAGATTGTGGGCAACAATGAAGCGGAAGCTTAAGAAAAGTGGAAAAACGGCTCGGGACGCGACTCAGACGACCAAAATGTGGAACAAATGTGCCAAGGAAGTTGACTTCGGAGGAGTGCAGCGTTTGATGGGAGGAAAAAAGAAGAAAGTGCGAATTTTCATTAGAAACGAAGAGAAATTATTTGTATTGATATTATTTCGTTGAAGTTCAGTGAATTACTTTTTTTTATGCATTGAACTAATGTTTACGTCAATTTGTGACCGAGATACGGATGATTTTATTATTCCGGATACATATCTTTAGCGTTCTACAGCTAGTTTATCTCTTGGCATATTGACAAAGCTTTTGCCATACACACGATCATTTTGTTGACTATGACTGCCCTGAACGAGGAAGAGCTTTTCATCCAAAACTAAGACTTCGCACACAGAAACAAAAGCGTTCACGAAAATGAAAACGGATCGTGAACTAGTTCACGTTTTCAGGATTTTTACCTAAAAACGTGATTTAGTTCATGATTACGTGATTCAGTTCACGGTGTATTTTTGCTTGTTCTCGAATTCATGACTGCAGTTCACGGATCCGGGCACGGATTTTTTTCCGTGCAGTCATTGTGCCGAGCCAAAAGATTTCTGCTTCTTTAGACGCTGACATGCTTTTGACGCTTCGTCAACCCGTGAACCCGTTGTTTCTTGTACAGTTTGCATTGCAGATCATGTCTGAGGAGCCTGTTTATTGAAGCAGGGGACATTTGAAATTGTTTTCTCAATTTACGGCCAGATACTGCCGGAATACGTCTTATTCGCTCCTTCACACCTTTGATCTTTTTCTTCGTTCTGGCAGTTCGTCTGGCACCTTCTTTGTGTTGAATATGGACATTTCTAGTTTGCTTGCAATGTTTCAAGGTACAAAAAACCAAACGCTTACTGACTCCAAACTTGTTAAGGGTGTTGAATTTCTGACACGGTCTAAACTTTTGCTAATGTTATTATAAAACTTGCTCCCGTATGGCTTCCATGGTAGCTGATAAATATAAACAAACGGAATCACTTATTTATCTTCAGCGATAAGCTGTCAAAAGAATACACTCAAAACGGTTATAATCAATTCCGCTGTTTAAATTACCCATTTGCAATAAACCAAGACTGACAAAAGTGGCACCTGAAACACACTGTATATTTCCGCCTTTTCACCAAACAGTGGGTTGAAAGTTTGCCTATTGAAATTTACTCCAGGAGACTGATAGAATACACGACCGTCCATATGTTATAAAGTTAAGTACTCCTTTCCCGTTTCACCCCGGAATAGTAACAAAGCTATCAGGTGGGTTGGCGTCTTTTTGTACAAAAACAACATTGTTATCTCTGTACCAGTATAACACCGGCCGCGCGTAGCGACAAAAAGCCAAATCCGTCCAAAATAGCGTCTTGTCCTGTGAGGCCGCATGAAGGGTAGCAGGTGCTTCTGGAGACACTCGTCTTGGTAGATTTGCCCAGTAATGGTACCCGTCATGATGTATGGCTCATCACCCTGCACCTGCCCTTACAAGCCAAAATTTTTTTTTGCGATTTCGTCCACTTTCTTCTTCTTGACAACATTAAACTCCTGCCCAAAAAATTGCTTTGCATCCGCCTTGGTGTATGTCTCGGTACAGCTTCCTGCAGCGGGTTTTGGCAACTCTTAGCACTCTTAGCTATTTTCAGTCGAAGCTTTATAGATTTCTACACACAAGTTAAAATGTTACAAGCTATCCATTGTGTCTCGTGTTTTTCGTCTACAGCCTTAAAGAAGACAAAACATGCACAATGTCAGTCATCTGTGGAATCTGCTGGTTCAAAGTCAATTTTAAGGTCAAGATACATGTTATTCTTACCGTGAAACTTCGAGGGCACCTATCTCATCTCCAAAAAAATATACAGCAATGAAATGGCTACTCGATGTTCGATAATCTACTCCTTAAATTCATCTTTTTTTAAAGTGAATCGTTTCCCTAAACATTTTCATTCCTTGGACCATTGTAAAATGATCATCCGCCTCCAGTGCTGTACAGAAACACATCTTTCCAAACAGAAGAACATCCTCACTCTACGACCAGACATAGTTGGACATTCTCACTGAGCCGAAAGTAATGTGGACTTGTTTTATTTGAAATTTATGACGGGATGGCTCGAGTGTGTGAGTGTGTGTTGACTTTATGTGTTCATTATTATCCAGGCTTAGAGTGGTTCAGATGCGGCCTCGGCCGAGCACAACAGAGCAACAACTCCGCAACGCAACTGGGACAACTGACTTTGGAATGTTGCAATTTTGGTGCGCTTTCTGAGAACTCGGAGCGACCAGTCTGTGGAGGGCAAGCGCTACTACTTGTGTGGAAAACACAATCAATGATCACGATGATGATGCTGATGATGATGCTGATGATGCTGGGACGGTTGAATGTGTACTTACCTTTGTGCGTTGCACCACTGCTCTCGTTGGGGCTTCCGGGGAAATCCGTTTTTTATTGTTATGATGCCATAATATTTTCATTTTGAGCTCGGCATTAATGCTGATTGCCATCGTTACCGGTGGAGAGCAATGTTGATTCGTTGTCGCCGCGACCCACTCCTCGATGACCGGATGAAGCACGGCGTACGTGTTCGGTGGCCTTTGAAGTCTGCTGTAGCCGTATGTTATGGGAATGCAAAGTGGCAGTTTAAAAATGAAGCAGGCTTGAACGGTTGTAAATTTTCAATTCACTGATGATGTTGTTCCGATCTAGTTGTTCAGTTTCGTTTCATCGGTTTATGTAGCAGGTATTTCACAGGACAGAATTGTTTTATGCAGTTTAGATTAACCACCCGTTTGGAGTTTAAACTCAACCAAATCCTTAAATTCAACCCATCGGAAAGACACATCTATTTCAACGAGCCGGTGAATGAACCATGAAGCGAAGATTCCTATACCATCATCAACCTTGTAACATGCCTGCTTCATCGATTTCCCACACGAAACCCGGCCAATCTCAATCAGCTCCAGACGCTGTCAACGCCTATAGGAAACCCATTTCTTTCCCCTCCCGCCTCGAGCCTTTTTCTCGAAATCCACTTCGTCCTCCATTCTAATCCAATAAGCATTCCCACCGCCCACCACCTCCCAAGGCATCGATTGGCAGACGCCTTCTCACCAGAGTTTTAATTTGATTGTTTCGTTCGTCTATTTCACCCGTGCTACCCAATTGAAAAGCAATAAAAATTAAATCACCCTGCCGGCTAATTTAATTTTTGCTGCCCTATTTAGAGAAGGCTGGAACTACGGCGCGACTAACCCATCTGTAACAAAGTGCCGCAAGGAATTTGGCCACTTTATCACCGAAACCGAGCCGTCCTAGCGGAGACTTCTTTCGTACCTTCGAACAGTTTTCCAACGAATTATGGCCCACGGATGGGCGGACAGGGACGCAGAGAACGCAGTCGTTTGTAAATAAGAGTTTTAATTTACGCGAAGGTCGGCCAGCCTAGAAATGGTTGATGCGAATTTAAAAGATCAGGCGAGGGCATATTTGCGGCAATGATTTATCGGCTCGTTGGAAGCATCCGATACGGGTGGATGAATTTTAATTGACTTTCGGCGGAAGAGAAAATAGAGCTTCCGTATCACTCACTTGGGAACAGTAAGATAAGTGCACGGTTTCATCATGGAGGTAATTTTTAGGTCTGCTTTGCGCAAGTTTTTAAGTAGAATTTATATTTTCTTCAAAACTTAACTGCCAAGACATAAAATCTTTTGTTTGGCGTTCTGTGTCATGCAACCATGTGGTGGTTTAGCCGAGGTTTTGCCGTTACGATCATGATCAGCGTTGCCAGGTATACCGATTTATCGGTATTTATACCGATTTTTATTCTCAATACCGATATACCGACAAGGGCTCTGAAAATACCGATTTTCAACTTTTTATACCGATAAATACCGATTTTTTATGAAAGTTATTTCAACATTATATTTGGTTTATTATTTATCAGCGTGTTTTTTTATATTTCTTATCCCTAATTAATTATTTTTCAGAAAATATTTTCTCAATTAAATCTGCACCAGATTTGAATAAATAAAAAAAAAACAAAATAAAGGAATAAAAAAGCTTTAAACGAAAAAAAAAGTCAGAAACGATGATATCCAGTTCATTCAGTCACACATAACATTTCATTAGTGTTATGTTTCAACATTATCCTTTAGCCAATGGCATCTATTTTCGTATCATTTAACATTTCTTATACTTCAAACACAAGGGAATTAAATGCCAACTATCAAACATCGCTTTGAGTTTCATACGGAGGTAATTGCATTGATCAATTTTTCTTAGTCGATTTTTGGCTAATATCTTAGTCAAAGCAAGTTTCAGTATTTAACCTGTAAGAGAGAGTTATCCTTTATCGCAACGGATAGGCCAACTCGTTTACCTGTAGTTTTCAATTATTTTCGGATCAAAGAAGAGAAATCGCTATATGCAGTTCGCCCGTTCGAAACTCAACGCGAGAAACATTTGAATTAGTCTTAAATGCACGTACGATGAACAAATTTGGAGTGTTATGGTTGTATGTCTGTGATAAAACTATCCAGTCTAATTATGATATTAAATGCGTTAACAAATGAAGACAGGTTGTAATTTTAAGCAAAATAAACTCATCAGTCCTATATTAACAAGCAACAATACTTTATACATTTATGCTTTTATGGGATTTTTCAATAGAAATTATCAGTTTATTGAAAGGGTAGAGCGCTACTTCGTCGTAGTCACCTATTTTCGTTCTATCAAGCAAAAAAAAACAAAAATATCAAATACACTATGCGCTCAAGAAGCAGTGTTTAATAATCGATCATATCTTAGCTTTTCGTGACTTACAAATCCAGTGGTATGTATGGAAAAGTGTATAAAATTGGAAGCGATATACACTAGAATTAATCAGTTTTTGTGTTAAAATCTATTTAAAACAAAATAAAGGATGTGCTTGGCGAGGTGCTTAGCACAACGGGAGTTGGCTCAAAAACCTCATCGCTATACATGATTTTTGTTATCTTAATAACATCTTAAGAAGTGTCTAAAAATATATATTGTATATTTATTCAAAGTATACATATTCAACCTCGAGATGGTAAAAATAAAAAAAGAGCTAATGCATTTTTTATTTTATTTTTTATGTTTACGTCAAACTTTGTTCATATAAAATTTGAAAATAGAAGAAAAATGTTCGCCAAAATATATTGAAATCTTATATCAAAATTAAACTACACTGCTGAAAAAAAACTATCAAATTTCATAAATTACGCCTTATGAAGTATCGGAAATGCTGGTTGTTTAGACTTCATAAGATTATAATGTTAATCATAAGGACTCTTATGACTTTCTTACTTACTCATAATGATTTTTTCTATGAGTATCATTTCCACAAAGGCAGCATAATTAATCATCAATTAAAAGAGAGATTTGAGCAATAAAAATGAAAAAGTGCCATTAAATTGTTAGCTCAACTAATGTAGATCAGCATTAACTAGAATGAGTAACAAAGATGAGAAAAGATCTTCGATATCTAATTGCGACCGGTCAATCTGTCAAATAGACAACAGCCATTAGTATATGTGCAACTAAACATGGCATGTCTGCCAAATCATAATTTGGTTACTCAAATCAGTTTGCACAGCGTCTTTAATTTTGTTAGATTTTCCCATAAAAACAGTAAAATGAGCAATGGATATTTATTTATCCATTGCTCATTTTACTGTTTTTATGGGAAAATCCAACAAAATTAAAGAGACATATGCGAATAGTTTAGTGCTCAAATTACATAATTTGGCGGAAAATACTGCCATATTTCAATTGCACATATACTAATAGCTGTTGCTTTATTTGATAGATTTACCGGTCACAATTAGATTATCCGAAGATCTTTTCTCATCTTTTATTGCTCATTCTAATTTTTTAATGCTGATCACACATTATTTGTTGGCACAGGCCTTAATAATTTAGTGGCACTTTTTTCATTTTTGGTGCTGCTCTGAATTACTAAGTGCAGGTAAATATTTTAGTCTTTCCACAAAAGTACCTTATGATTTTCATATTCATCCGGTGTATGAAAAAACCATAAGATAATTTAGTAAACCAACAACAATGGTGCACCAAGGAATGTTGTGGAATGGATGTTGGTATCATCTTCAAAAAATAATCACACGAGGTAAGCCTATTTACGCTCATTTTAATCACCAACATCTATCCAAAGTGGTGGATCTTATACCTATGCCCAGCAAAGGTAACCATCTTATAAGAAAATGTAATAAAGAAAGCCTGAACTACTTGTTAGCAATGCTTTTGCTAGTACCATTAAAATAATCAAGGTTAATTCATTTTCCAACCCGGTTGTTATCTAAGTGTTTTTTTATCCCTACAGAGACCAGCACCAAGAAAACCTTTTCTGAACGACGGACATGCAGTATATCGAAACACTTGGACTTCATTATAACGTTAGGATTTTTTTCGTTGATTCTGGAGAAATCGACCATTAATTCCATTTGATTATTCCATTTGATTATTCCAATGTTACATGCATACTTCAAGGATTGTAAGAAGGTACTTTTTCTATACAAATAAAGATTTGTTGGCCTCACTACTTTTATTATTTTGAAAAATCAAGTCATCCTTCTGAACATATTATGAAAATTTTACCTGAAAAATAATTTTAAAATGCATAACGCACACGTTCAGTTAACATAATCAATAATAATGTGTTTCATAAGGTCGTGTAATGAAACTCATGTAATTATCATATCTAAAACATCGCTGGTAATGAAGACAATAAACATCGCATTCGCGTTCATATGGTATAAGTTTGAATTTCAAACCGATTCCTTGTGGCTAAATTTCATAAGGTTTTTTAATGAACTCCTTAAGATTTTTTTCGTCAGTGTATAGTTCACTTGAAAAAAATCTGAATTTTACTTTATACCGATAAATACCGATATTTTTCAATAAGCAATACCGATATTGTATAAATCCACCTGGCAACGCTGATCATGATTGCATGATTCCCTATTGTAGTTGATGTTCCTGCTGGTGCTACACGCTCAGATGAGAATACGTAAAATTAGATATTTATTTTACATAAAATTAGGTATTGTTTCCAATACCCAACATATCAGTAAAATGAAACGATAATAAACAGTTATTTTTACTGGCATTTGAGTAATGTTCATATTCCAAGATTGGACGTTATTATTTACCCAAAATTGAATAAATTTTTCGTAACTGATCGAGAGCAGAAGCAACGCGTCGTCATATTTTTCTAAACGAAAACGTTATTACCTTTCTTATTAAACTTTTAATTAAAAGTTCATTCATGTTCCCATACTTGAAGCAAAAACTTTTGGATTCTTCCTCTGATTTTAGCTCGAACGAATCCTTGAGGACCAATGTGAATCACGAGATGCAATTCGTCTTCACTCCGGAGCGAAAAAATGGACGTGCTTAAAGGTTCGATCGACGCAGAACAAATATTTCGGTAATACTTTTGAACAGTTATTGCTCCTTACAGATAGAATTGAGAATACTTTTACAAATGGATAGATGATAAAATTGCATTTTTTTTTTGGAGCATTCTATAAAATCAAATTACAAAAATATACTTAATTTTCAGAGCAAAGTAACGATAAAGGATCGATCATTTTTAACGTTTATCGTCCTTCAATAACATTACTCAATAATAGGTTATTTGCTTACGCACAGTTTATGTATGTGCAGTTTTGAGCGATTATCGGGACTTTTTAACAATCTTTAGGTGATCTCTTTTTTGCGTGCAAGGTCCATACACTGAAAATTAATTTTCATTTATATTACGAAATCGAAAGGCGGATTAACAAATTTATTCGTTGTTTTCTGCAACGAAACTGATTTGTACTTTTTAAGAAGTTTCCTTCGTATTTAATGCCACACACGCATCTATGACAAGCACTAAGCATTTGTTGACAAAGTAAGAACATTCGTTCATTATATGAAAACAATACAAAGTTACAAGTTACAAGTACAAGTAATTTGTTACCGATAAAAAAGAAACGTCTCTCTGGTGGTTGCACGAACGACTGACAGATCTACTTTATCAGCTCAAAAAATAATTGAAAAAAAAGCGCAACCACGAGAAGTTGTTCGTGACATGGGATTCGATCCTGCATTTTCAGGGGGAGCGCCTTAATTTCTATTTTGGGATAAATTAATGCTTTCCATCATCCCAGCCGGAACACAAACATCTATGAGTACGACCAAAGAGAAGCAACGATTGGCTGGTCTTAACGAAAATGATTTCATGCAATGTACAAAGAAGATGTAATGATAGCATTTTGTTAGATGACAAGTAATATGAATGTTTCATACAATTTACAATTTATTTTGGTTCTATGTAGAAAATCAGTTTATGAAACAAGTGAAACCTAATTTACGAAAATAAATTTTCAGTGTAGAGGCTGCTGCACCAATGAATGAGCAATGAAATTTAGAATGAAGGAGGAGAAGACCGTCAGAAGCATTTGTATTAGTAAATCGAAAATATTGTGGAAAATAGTGGCATCAATATTAGCACGGGCAGCATACTAAATCGCGTTTACTACTGTTGCGGTGCGCACCCACACCACAGTGGCAGTTTCTTCGCAGTGTCTATGTAGTGAATGCAATCAAGTATAGTAAAGGGTGACAAAAAGACAAATAGAGTTGCCTGCTGTTTCGAGCGGAACCCCAACCTCTCCGTCCGAGATGTCGCAAAGAAGCTGAGAGTGGCGCCTTCAACTGTGGATAGAGCTAACAAAACGAGCTGGACTGTCTGCTTACAAGAAAGTGGTGACTCCAAATCGCGACGATAAACAAAACAAGTCGGCCATAGTACGATCGTGAAAATTGTGCACGACGATGCTGACGAAGTTTGTTTGCGTGGTATGGGACGATGAAACTTACGTCAAGGCAGACTTTAAACAGCTTCCTGTACAGGAATTTTATACGTATTTTGGACGGGGAAAAGTGGAAGATATTTTCAAGCACATTAAACTGTCAAAGTTCGCGAAGAAATTTCTGGTGTGGTAGGCCATCTCTACCTGTGGCTTGAAGAGCAACGTTTACATTGCGACCTGAACCGTCAACCAGGAAATGTATCTGAGCGAGTGCCTACAAAAACGTCTACTGCCTTTGCTGAAGCAACACGATTGTTCCGTTCTATTTCGGTAGGATTTGGCATCTTTCCATTACGGGGAAAAAGCCATGGAGTGATATGCTGCCAACAACGTTTAAGTGGTGCCCAAGGACAAGAACCCTCTCAAAACGCCAGAGCTCCGCACAAAAAGCTGTTGTGAGCGAGACAAACTGGCGAATAAAGTGGACAAGGATGCTGTACAAAATCTTATAGCAAATGTTAAGCGAAAGACCCGGAAATTCGCATTCGGTGGAAAGGAAGCTGAGCTGAATATTTCTCCTGTATTCTGGAATAACTGAACTTGAAAAAGAAAGAGAATTTGACTAATGAATAACAACCTTGATGGACTCACACACATTACTGTTTGACCAAATTTAGATCAGAACACCCTCTAAAGGGTCCAAACTCTTAAGTTTTGGTTGATTTAAAGAGATGGCATTCTTTAGTTACAAAAGATGGAAAGTAGTTTAGTAGAAAATTGGCCTTTTTATGGTGGTATCAAACATACACAAAAAAAAAATTGGCCTATTTATGAAGTAAGGCTTAGTAATTTGCAGTTTTTCTTCAAGTACTTCTCAACATATAACTCCCTGCCTTTCAATTCAGAAACAGGTATGGGCGCGTTCTGTCGAGTTGGTCGCGGCAAATTTCATGTTTGAATGGGCTGCCCCATCAACGTTCAAAAGTGCCTGAACCAAATGGACAGCTTGAAGATACGATGGGGGATCATTGCCCTAATATAGCATGTTGTAAAATGTTTCTTGTCTTCTATAACCAAACATAATGGAATTGAGTAAACAAGTGGAAACTCATCGGGAATGATCTCTCATATGCATCCGTCGAACCATTCCGAACGGCCGTTGGGAGAATATCACCATGAAAATCTCACATACCCAATCATTGATGTTTTTTTCTGTTCGCTTCCATATCCTATGACCGCGAGCAATACAAAACATCCTAAAGTCAACTCTTCAAAAGATAGGGATAGACCAACGGAAACACGGTCCCACAGAAACACCGAGACAACACAGAGCAATAAGTAAAGAACGGTATAAAACCTAACCAATTTTACTTTCAGCCCAATTTTCTAACACAAGGTAAGCGATCAAATGACCACTACAAAATATACACGGATATTCACACGACCTTATATATAACAATATATATCTATATCGGGGAAAGAGAGGGACCATCAGGGCACCCAAGTGAAACGATTTGGATAGGGAGCATGGGGCTGCCTCCTCCCTATTGTTAACATTTCGCGGAACGAGGGCGGACTCTTCGACCCCATCTATTGGGTTTATTCTGTCACTCGAGGGCTCGACTCTAATGCTGTGGGTGTGAACTTGCTCTTCCCTATATTCGCGGGTTTCACGTAAGTGTATCTGCTTACGGGCCCACCCAAACATGTTTGGCCCTTCCTACAGGAGCTTGATGATCACAAACAACAATAGAATCCTGACCAAATAGTTTTTCATATTATTCCACTGCTATGGAAAGTTACCTTGCTACAATAGATGGTAGTATCTTATCATCATCATCATCATCATCATCATCATCATCATCATCATCATCATCATCATCATCATCATCATCATCATCATCATCATCATCAAGTACTTCTCAACATATAACTTGAAAACATTTGCACTTGTGACCTGAAAAATGACTTTCGAGGCCATATGGTAACATCCCAGACAGATGATTTTGATGGACAATTTTAGTGTTATTCCAGCCGTATTACTGCCGGCTTTGTTGATAAACCTACATTTCTTGCTGATTTGTCAACCAACACCTCCTCTATGCTTCTTTAAAGCCGAAGTTTGTACAAAGTGGCCCACTCTATAAATGGTTGTGAAAACAAGTTAATAAAACCTTTCTAAGACCATAAAGATTTCTGAAATGTTCTAGTGGAAGATGTTATGACCACGTGAGAACTTTCATTAAACTTATCGGCTGCCATGAAAACGGGCATACGGCCAAATGGCCACAGCTGTCAAACTTCACTGTGATGTCGTGAAAAACAGCACTTTACGAGTTCATTAAGTCAAAACAGAACCTCTGATAAGCGTAATAGAAATTTACCTGGGGTATGCAAAATCTCCAGGGCCTACTGGGTACATCCGGAGCAACTGTATACATGTTTTTTTCGGGAAGTAAAATCTAAAACCAGACTCCTGAAGAACTCTAGTTGTGATTTCTTCGACATTCGCGCACACGGGATACGTGGAGGATTCGGCGTGCCCGTACTTGTGCAGATACTGCCTTAAGCAGTCATGGCCAGACAGGACCTGCGTCAAGAGGAAAGTAACCGTCCCGTGTTACCGACCGACCCATCATTATATCTCCGGGATTAGTCGGTAGGTCCACCGCCCTTTGGAAGAGTTATTCCATATCTCTGCAACTTGACCATTGCATCCAACACTAGCCTGTGCATACTTTTGGGATTACACAGGTAGCTCTCAAGGCATTTTGGTGATGAACATCATGGCATTCACCGTTGACTCCCCTTTATGGAAATCAAACGGGTTTTTGGAAAGGCCGTCCATACGTTCCGTGTACTTTGGCAACCTGTCGAGGATTAACCTCTCCAGCACTTTAAGCGTCGTATTCAACAAGCATATCGGACGGTATGCCGATGGATCACCCGGTGGTTTCCCTGTCTTTGGCAGCAGTATGAGTGTCTGGCGTTTCCAGGCATCGGAGAAGACGCTTTCGTTCAGACATCTTAGAATAACCGCCCTGAACATTTTGGGAGCTAGCAAAATAGACGTCTTGATAGCCAAGTCCAGTATCCCATCTAGTCCTGGCGCATTGCTAACCTCTAGCGACTTTCTTACGTAATGAGTTCATCATCAGCCGTCGTCTCGTCTCTTTCATCGCCCACGTCATTGAGGATACTCGGCGTTGCCGATCGCCCTTCGACCACCATGACAGCATTACGGTCTGGGACACTGGAACGTAAAATTCTATAGCTATGGGTGGCCAAAAACTCGGATCGTGGTGTGGAAAAACTCCCCCAATGACCACCTTTAGTAGCTCTGGTGATTTCTCGGTTGGAGCTGCTGCTTTGGCCATTTACACTCAAAAGGTGTCAACCCATGGGTTCAGATTGGCTCTCAAACACAGGCCCGTTTGCTGGCCTTTATCTCCCTCTTTAGCGCGGCCTTGGTGGTGACTAACGTCACTCAACGCTCCGTTCTTTCGTAGTTCAACCGCGCTCTCTGTATCCTTCTTCTTGCATGGAGGTAAATTCTACGAATGTCAGCGATCGATTCTGTCCAGCAATGGTGCTCTTCCTTCTTCGCGCTGCCTGTGGACGATGCTATAGCGAACCACCAAGTGGTTGCTATAGATGTAGCCATCCTCCACTTGTTTGACAGCCCAGGGCTTCAGAACGTCACGTCGCTGATCGACCTCGTTCCGTTTCTATAATAGGTACTCTTCCCAAGTAACACACAACACATCTTTTTTAAATGATTTATAATTTTAAGTTTTATAAAAAAAATTAAAAGTATTGCAAAACTTACGATCGAGCTGAAAATACTTTTTTCACTGTTGGAGGTGATTGATACTTTATTATTATTCTTAAAAACATGATTTCATACATTTATAAAACATGAACACGGCAAGGTTATGGGTGGTTCTTACTACTGTGGAAATAAATAATCGAAGTTTGCTTAGCAAAGAAGCTATAAACCTTAAACTGCCGCCAAGGGCTCATGTTCCTATCCCACGCTTGGTGATGTTATGTTTTTGTATGACGATAATTTTTATCCATTAAATGTTTTATAAATCTTCAATTTTTGTGCTTTTTACGTCATATTGAAGTATGAAATTATATATTATACAATTACATTGATAACCTGCTTTTGTCATTTGACAGTACTTTCAACTCGTTTAATACTAACTGTCTTGCTTAGGCTGGTGCCTATGATTGCCAGGTCTTCATTCAAACTGGCCAGGGCCTCTAGCAGGGTCTCGCTCCTTGGGTTGGTTGGGCGACTGCCCCACTGAAGCACCCAGGCGCTGAATTCGCCCGCTGTTACCATCGGATTTTAACCACTTAGCGCTGTTGTCATCCAATCAACCATTTGTGAAAACTCGTTAATAAATTATCTTGGCGGCGCATAACAGCTGCAGCAGAACACTCCGTTTACTTTTACAACTGCGAAGCCCTCGTTTGAGGTAGATACATCCTTCTGAACTGGGAACTTGCCCGTCGTCTATAGTAACCTATTCGCAGTTTCAGTTGGATGGTATGGCGATATCCGTTGCCGACTAGCAAACTGCCTCATACATCAGCTGCTGAGCTGCCTTCCAATGGTTTAGGTTTATTTGGGTTAACTGCACACTTAGCTTCTTGGATTAGCTTTGTCAGCCGGGCACTTAGAGTCTTCCGTAACGTGCTTGTCGTCTAGTTCCCAGAGCACATCATACATTTGGAGAGTTTTTTTGCAGTACCGAGCCTTGTGGCATTTCCCTCCGCACCTTCAGCTTAAGTCACTCTTATCAGAGCCTTTACACTCTCACGTCGTATGTCCTCTCTCAAGGCCCTTTAAACGTGCATTCAGCGACTGGTGCATCTCCACCCCCGCTCCCAAGATTTGTTTAGCCAGCTTTTTATATGCTGGGCCTCTCAGCTTTGTGTCCTTCGTAAACTCTAGGATCATTTCACCAGCGTGGATACGGCAGATACTCCGTACATCAGCGCCCAGATCCACGGGTTAAGCGTCGCCGCGTACCACTTTGATGACCTAAGAGTACTTAGGCTCTTCGGTCTGCACAACGAGAGCCTCACCGCGGTTCCGCGTTCGTGCCAGGCTTCCATTCGAGCTCTATCTCTCTTTTTTAGAACCTTGGTTAGGGAAACCAGCCCTGGCGCTTGGGCCACCCTCGGCGTCTGAGACTTCTTTCACCGATGAAGTGGTTCGGGCGCTTTTGGCGCCTTGGGTACCTTTAGCGCCGGGACCACTGCCATGTGCAGTTTCCACGGGTGACTGCCACGCCCGCTTGAATGTCCCAGCCACCACGGTAGGTGGAGTGGGATCTCCCACGGAGACGGACGCATCCGTTTGCGTGTGTTCGCACACTTCTGGAAGTGTATCTAGCTTCCTTTCCATGGCCTGGATGAGCCCAGGCCCATCCACGGCCTATCCAGTTCTACCGGAGACCCCTGCTTCCTAGACTGTCGTGCTTCCGTAAATGAGGCTAATTTGGGAAATAAGACTTCCTTGCTTACATGTTCACAGACACAGAGTGCTTAGACTGATTTAGTTGTTGACTAATCACTTTTACGGTTGATCCGGATCTTCCTGGCCACGACTATAAGGATTGGTTTTTGACTCACTGTTACAAATGTGCTCAATTATTTCTATAGATCATCAGAAAAAAATCGCAGAGTTTAATGTCTAAATTCATAAATGGATCATCCGTAAAGTACCAGATAGCCTTGATAAGTTATAAATACACTTGATGAATTATAAATACATTTATGAATAAACTTCAATAAAAATGCGCGCAGTATTCAACCAACTTGTTGTTTACATCCAAATTAAGGAGTTGGGAAATGCGGGGTCTTTCTCCCGAGCAACAAAAACGAATTTATGCACAAACGGTTCACAGTCAGTGGTCTTTGGATCAGAAAACTGGCTAAGAAAGCATGTTTGAAGTCAGAGTAGTTCAAACCGCATTACGGAAGTATCAACAACAGTGCCTTTGCGTAGATTCTCCGAGACTGGGTAGAAAACCCGGTCCCGCTGACTTTAATCGACAGAAAGATAAGAGACTATTTTAAGCGGCATCCTTCAGCATCAGTCCGAGATGTGGCGAAAAAGCTAAGAACTTCGGTGAATAATGTTATGCGTGCCAAGGAGAAAATGGGCCTGCAGACTCGTAAGAACGTGAGGGAAAAGTTAGTGAACTCGCCTATCTTACGAAAAATCAAACAAATTAAAGTAACGATGGAAAGAACAAATTCATATTAACTATGTTTGAGAATCAAATAATCAAAAATCATGGTATGGCCTTTTTTATTTGAGAAAGAAATTGTATTTATATTTTTCGGAACAGTCTATAGATCACAAGTGTAAATGTTTACAAATTCTTCTCAAGCACTTATTAGCAAATAGGCGGAATTTTAAGCCTTGAAAATAAATGCTTAGTTCGATTGATTGGTTTTGCTGTAATCCCATTTTTTTAGTGACTCCTATTGTGAGACACCCTGTATATTTTGAAAGTGTATCAGAACATATTGAACACCATATAAATAATTATATTTTAATGTTAGTCGATACTTCTCAGCATGATGCAATATTCAAGTGGGGGTTTCATTACTTTTCGAAGTGAGCCGATACTATTTACCTGTACTGGAAAGCACTCCCTCCAGCGAAAATAAAGCTCTGCGAATGAAGCTGTACAGCGATTCCAAACCACCCATATCGGCCAAACACACTCCGCTGCACTCCCGGAAGCCTTGAACAATCTCATTAAATGAACCCATTGGCGACGGAACATCTTAAAGTGCTCCATTAAAGCCCGGCAAGGGAGGCATCGACTTTTCCCTGTAACATACAGAACCCTTTTCCGCCAACCCCATGTCATTTGCTCCGTTATTTTCCTATTCATTGCACAATAATTTCTCCTTAAAACTCCAATTTCGATCTGCTCGTAAGGCGTCAAGTGTGCTTTTGCTGTTTGTGCGTGTGATCCCTCTCGCGGTCCCTTTCTGTCCCAGAATCATCTCCAATCAAGCCGGAAACGGATTCGCATGCCACTGGCTGCCGTCAGCCACCATCTCCGTCGCATATCGTTCTCGCTTCGAACCTCACCTACACCCACAAGCCGGTCCTCCTCCCAACCAGGGATCCTTTCGGGTTCGTTCTAATGAATATTCCATTCCACTTGAAGCCGACGGTTGTTTTGGGGGCGGCTGCGAATCCACTCGAGCTATGCTTCCACACATCCAGACGGTTTTAAGGGGTGGGGGGTAGGGCTGTTCGAAATGTTCTTAGATATTTTGGTGCCGTCGGTTGCCGGCCATAATTTCACTACTCTTGAGGGTTTTCTTTTTTTTTTGTTTCGACGGCGCTTACCAAATGGACCACCTTATTTTACGGAGACGGACGGTCGAAATGCAGCTTTATGGCAACGGCTCCCACCGCTGAGTGTCACCGTCGCCAACGTCTTTGTGCTGAGCTCCGTCTCGCCCCATCACTTGGATTATGTTATCAAATTTTATGGTTATTACTTTATCTATAAGGAAACACACCGAATGGGGGTTTTGAGCGTGTAACTGTTTGCTTCGAGAAGATGCTCCGCGTGAAACATGTCTGAGAGCGGCTCCTATCCCAGCACGAATCAAGGAGAAATGAAATTTTTATGAAATTATCTGATAACAAAATTTCCCATACATTTAGACGATGTCGTCAACGGTCTCGAGGTCCTGGACCCGGACGTTTGCGCTGGTTGCCGAGGGGTGAGCTTTGTTTTTCAAAAGTGTATAGTGTGCGTGGCTATCGCCTACTTGGACAGGAGAATGGAGCCCCGATGGCCGTTTTGGGGCAAAGCAAATGGGTCTGCTATTAATTGTTTTGCCTTTTTTTCTGTTCCAAGCTAACACAACATTGGATAAGGTCAAACATGTTAGGGGGTAGGTTGGAGGCTGGGCAGGCCAGTGCTGTCAGGTGTAATAAAATTTGCTATTTGTAATCTATTGTTTAGGTGCAAGAGTCCGAGCGACATCAGACTCGACGACATTAATTATGTTTTAATAATACATTTGGGTGTGATATCGAATAACGAATGTAAAGGTATGTCAAGTTGACCTCTAATGGTCAGAAGTCACGTCTTGAATTCAGCGATGTTTTGCTGGGGGCCGGTTCGAAAGGACGTGGTGCGACATTACTGTTTTAGGAAATCATGCTATCATTTGGCATGCTGAACAAGGCCCGGTCGATAGCAATTAGGTGGCCTTCAACCGGATGGTGATATTCATATGGCACATTTAAATTTCAAGACAGGGAATAGTTTCAGACGAATGCTTCCGTCCCAAGGCAAGCACAAAGATGGTTTCTCAAGCTTTCTGATGTTCGAAGTTAAGCTGAGAAACGAACTAGGAAGTTCATATTTTGTTTAAATTTAGAAACGTGAGGCTCTTATACTCAATTATAAAATAAGAGGTGGGTTATAAACCGCGAGATTCTCGAAGGTCCGCGTTGGGGAATAGTAATAATGGTATAATACAAATGATAAATACATACCATAACACATATGGTTGATAACTTTTGTACTAGGTACTTCGAGTATTTGGGTCAGTGGTGGTAACGGTTGACATTTTTCAGACACGGTTTACTTCTGAAAAAAAAATGGTCACTGTACAAAGCTAACAATTGTTGCCGACACCTTCCGTTTCAAGCTAGTGGTAATGTTAAGAGACCAAAAGGCGAAAAGCAAACAGCACGAACATCCCGTATTCTTTTTATATTTTGCTTTCTGCTATGAGACAGTGTGTGCGGTGTCGTATGAAAGACAACACATTTATTTTTTCGATTCCTTTTGGTCATATTACCCTCCCTCTCGCATAAATTAATGTAAAAAAAATGTCATGACATTTGGAAAAGAAAATGTAGAAGACATTTTTTTCGGCAAACGAACCAACTGGGAACTATCGAAAACTCTTTTCACAGCTTATTTTTCAACCGTAATGTATCCAACAGATTACAAATTCGCCATTTTCGATTACAATACATGAGATTTCATTATGTTTTCACAGTAGGAAGCTCTGTAAGAGGGAAATAATGACTGCAAATCAAGGAGGCTGGAGGAGGGGGGGGGGGGGGGTTTATATTTTACTACGCAAAAAGCCGACAGAAAACATTTTTAACACGGAAACTAAAATGAAAGTGTGGAAGTATCCAACCGACAAGAAATCTTTTAGTAACTTTGGATTCAGGAACTCAACCACTTCCTCAAAATTGTCTTATGGACATGAGACATGGCATGCGGCATATCAAACTTCATTTCTGTCCAAACATATCATATTAATCTTTATAGTTTTGTAATAATAGGTCTGCGGATGACATTCTTAGGATTCCTGACCATACTGGCTACTAGAAAAGGCTCTGCGGGATCCGAGTTCCACCGGAATAGTGACCATATTCAAACATTTTCCAAAACCTGGCTTGTAACACATCGATCTTTGTGATTTTGACAAAAGTAGGTCTGAAGAGGACATTCTGAGAATTTCTGACCATACTGGCCAGTAAAAGAGGCCCTGAGGGATCCGAGTTTCTCTGGAAAACTGGCCATATTCAAATCTTCTCCAAAACCTCCAAAACCATATCGATCTTCGTGATTTTGCAAAAATAGATCTACGGCGGACATTCTGAAAGTGTCTGGCCACACTGGTACCATAGGGAGGCCCTGTAGGATTTGAGTTTCTCTGGGGAAGTGGCCATATTCAAATCGATTCCAAAACCTGGCTTGTGACACATCAAACTTCATGATTTTGCAAAACTTTGTCTTTGAAAGACATTCTTATGATGTCTGACTATACTGGCCACTTGAGATGGGCCTGCAGAATTTCGAGTTCCTCCGGTCAAGTGGTCATAACCAATTTCTTACCATACCTTACCTTGCGACATTTCAAACTTTATGATTTAGCAGAACTAGGTCTTAGAAGGACATCCTGAGGATTCCTGACCATACTGGCCACTTAGGGATGTCCTACGCGATCCAAATTCCTCCAAAAAAGTTGCAATATCCAAATCTTTTCCAAAACCTGGCTTGGGACACAACAAACTTCATGATTTTGCAAAACTTTGTCTTCAGAAGACATTCTGAGGGTGTATGGCCATACAGGGCACTCAAGGAGGTGCTGCGGGATTTGAGTTTCTCCGGAAAAGTAGTCATATTGAAATCGGTACCAAAACTTGGCTTGTGACATATCAAACTGCATGAGTTTGCAAATCTTTGTCTTTGGATCTATATCCTTTTCCACCCAGATTGAATCGGGATCCGTTATGCTTGAAGTATCGGTTTTCGAGTTACTTAAAATTTCGCACAAACATAATTCACACTATAGAACAAAACAAAAACCAAAAGAGTTGTCTTTTCTCAACCGTGAAACCACAAAAGCTGTTTTGAGCTCTATGCTTGCCTTGGCTAGTGGTACATGCCTAAACTAAACCATTTTTTGCAAAAGGATACTGTCGATCTGGTAAAGAAACGCACATTGTAGTGATCAAAACGTAACGGAATTCAAAAAAAGAGCATGAAGAGGACGGATGGATTATGAAAGTGAGGCGAGGTCTTCCTTGTTCAATCTATCCTACGAGCATAAGCAGTACGATAAGGTTTCCTGGAAAATGCTTTGGTTGTCCTCTGAATACTAAGTTTTGCAAAATCAAGAGATTTGATATATCGCAAGCCAGCTTTAGTTACGATTTGAATATGGCCACTTTTTCGGAGGAACTCGGGACCTGAAGGGCTAGAGTGGCCAGTATGGCCAGGAATCTTCAGAATGTCCTGCGCAGACCTATTTTTTTTTCAAAATCATAATGTTTGATGTGTCGCAAGCCAGGTTTTGAAAACATTTGAATATGGCCACGTGACATTTTAAATTGTAGTAATTTTCTTATTCCTTGTGTTCACTTTGGTCATTATGAAAAGTGTCAAATGTTACCAAAACAATGTTGAAATCCAGTCCCCGTGCCACCACTGATTTGTGTATGTATGTATAGTCTATCAACTCTTAATCTTTGCAATTGTTGTGGGATTTTTGGTTGTTTCTCAATAGCCTTCCGCTTCCGCTTGCGAGACTCCGCAACGTATTTCGATTACCTTGGCTGAGACATTTTTCTGAGAACGTAGTAGTCAAACTGGACAATTAGGCTTAGTGACCTTGAACCTACATACACTAAAGCGCCATTTAAATCACAGAAGTGCAAGTAAGAAGGAAAATCTTTTGGATGAAAAAAAACATCATTCCTCTGCATGTGCCAGAAGGAGTAAGGTGATTAAACGTCAAAAAGCCTAATGAAACTAATCACACTCTTGTTTTGTGCAAAATCAAAGCATTAGAAAAGTAAGAAGATCCAATGAAACAATTCCACTCCAACGTATGATTAGAGCGTATCTACATTTGTAAACGAACATTTCGTTTGCTAATTAATCGAAAGTTGAAAATACAGCACGAAGCAAATTTAATAATAGGGGACGGGCCACAACTGAAACATCAGACACCGGCAACAAAGCAGTTATTTTGAAGAAAAAAAAAAGACATCTGCTACCCGATTCCTATGACCGTGTTAGGGAAAACATATTTTTCAACCTGTTGATATACAAATTTGTATGGCAGCTAAAGTATGTCATTTTTAACTGAAAAATTGCACTACTTATACTGATGGAACTTCTTTCAAATTTCAATGCAAAAAATTGATGAGTTTTTCTGATCAAATGGCGTATAAATGAAGTAATTCTGTTTTGTCGAACGAGAGTTATAAAACCTATCACTTTTGCGTAACGTTCTCATTTTTCAAAATTTTGGAATGCCATCCGGGATAGGAAAGAGAAAAGTAGTCCTACGTTAAAATGTTATATGGGAAGGTCCATTAATTATGTCACGCAGTAATGGGGAAAAGGGGAGGGGGACGTGACGATTCAAACAAAACATTCAACGGTCCATACAAAAAATTCAGTGACACAGGGAGCGTGTTATAAAGAGTCACTGTTTGCGTGTAGTAATTAATGGACGTTCCCTATGTACAAAAAAATGATTTCTGCAATGACTTCTTATTGCTATAATTTAGTTGAAAGGTCAGCTAACATTACTCACCATATAAAATAGATACTAATTATGTATCTCATTGTCCAAGGAGTCGTTTCGAAGATTTTTTACGTGGGACAACGTCTATGTTTTCTCTATTGGGGTACAATTAAAATAAAATCGCATTTCTACCGTCACGAAAAGTGGTCAGGTTTGGAGCATTAATATTGCAGTCATTCAACAAAATATTTTCAAAATTCATACGTTTGAAAATTCAAAAATGTTAACCCTTGTCTTAAAAAGTACATTAATCTCTTCAGGCCTAAGGAAGCATATCTGACCACAATAGGAAAATGGCTAAATAATATCATAGACTGAATAAAATTGTACACTGTCTTCGATAAATTTGTTCTACATCAATTCTTCTATTTGTGAATAAAAAAAAATTTGAGATTGAGATCTTATTAACGACCTACAGCATCCTGATAATGAAGAAGGTCAGGAAGAAACAACAAAAACCTTATTAATAGTAAAAAGCGTTGTTCACAAAATGTTATACATATGCAGACGTATTATTAAATTTTTTGTGGAAATCGTTAAACATTTTTTAAATCTTTCTGTGATGTTCAAGGTTATCCAAAATGCACTCGAGTTCCAAACCTAAGATCTAACAGTTGTAACAGTAGCTTTTAGGGCTATACAAAGTAACGCTATGTATTCCACCATATTCAGTGGATATTTTTGAACGTAAACATCTTATTAGAACGTCAACATAACGAGATAAGCTGGGATGATCGGGGTCACCCAAACCGTCCATGAGTTCTGCACATAACATCTACAGTAGTAACAGTAGAAGTACAGTAGTGTTTTGTAGTATGCAAAGGAACAATATGTATTTAACAATATTTATTAAACAGAAGGTCAACAGACATAATGTGACATCTTGGTATATTCTAGGTCATCCAAATTGTCCTTTAGTTCAAATCATGAGATCTACAGATGTTACAGTAGCTTTTTGGCCTTACCTTTGCATTAAAAAAACATGGACTTTTTTCGGAGGTTGATCAAAAAAGAGCTAGGACAGATAATTGATAAATTTCCCATGGAAGGTAATTATTTACGCTTACTTGCAAAAAAAAACTCTACGCCCTTGCGAGCATCCTTCCGACAGTTAATCGGAACATTCGCCATGGCGGACGAAAACATGCATGTAGGCAAGTTTTTGGGTCTTTTTCGTTTTATTTATCAATGCCTCCTCAGTTTTCGCGACAAAATTGTTGGGATAGATCTTACTTTTCAGATTGGCTCATATATTCTCGATGAAGGGGGCTACCACATCGATATTCAGCCGCTCCATCTCCTCCAACGATTGCTTCGAGTAGTGGGCCGACGCCAGGGCCAGAAAACCGCGTCGTCGCCCTCATGGTATTTCTTAATGAACGACGCAACTTCCGGCAGGCATTTCGTAATAGAAATTTAACAGTATACGGCCAGTTCGGAGCGAACGAAAAGCGGCTTTGACATCCCCTTCTTGCTGATTGTCAGCCACAGCAGCACCTTCTTGGGGAACTTGGTGTGTGAACTGAACTTCACCTTGGAGCTCATTTCCTTCGTGGGGGGAGTTAAATACGAAGTGCCCTGCCAGTCGTTGTCATCCAGGGTGAGATAGGTCTCGTCGTCCATCACCACCGCCACGTCGCGATTCGCCGGGAAAATCGAGTTGACCATCTTATTCAGCCGCTGCCGCTGCGTCATTGCCTGCAACTCCGAAACCAGCTGACGCGACTTGTGCTTCCTGGCATGTATGTTCATGTTTGCCAAGTACTTTTTCACGGCCAAGCGCGCGTAGGGTTGTAGCCACTTTTCCTTCGGTCTTCCTCTTCAGCATCCTTTGGAGCTTCTTGTCGCTCAGGATCGTCGGCCGTCCCGAACCAGGCTTTCTTTCAATGCTCTGATTGTTGTCTAATAGCGCCAAGATATTGTAGATGCCGGAACGGGTGTATCCAGCGTCCACAAGGTGCCACACGATGTCCGTTTTCGACGCGGTGGGGTGCCGTTCTTTGAACGCGCACACTTCTGAACGGAGTTTCTTCACTGTTTTTGCCATCACGGTTAGAGTTTGACTGATAGAGCTGTCAAATTTTATCTGCAGACTCATGGTTTACTATAGTTGATGCTGCATGGGTAGTTTTGTCAGTGCGGATGAAGATAAACCCATGAAAAATCGGCAATTTTTGTCCATTTTTTAAATGCAAACGTTATATACGGTGACTATACTTAATCAAACATTCAATGAATCTTTTGGCAAGCAACAGTCAATATTTTATGACTTTCTAGGTCATTCAAACCGCTATGTCTTTCAGAACATATGATTGACAGTTGTAACTGTAATTTTTAGGCAACGGGGACTAAAGCCAAAAATGATCCAGTGGATATATTCGGAAAATGTGAAACCCAAGAATACCTATGCTGCATTGGTCTGGTGGCCGAAAACTAAAGAAAAGGAAATATTTTCTCATCACCATGCGGCTCAAGGAGTGGGCAGTAATTTGGTAGAACGAAAAAAACGAAGAGAAAGTGTTGCTAATTCCGTAAGTGTACGGTGAGCTGTGAAAAATTGAATAGAAGTAGTCTAAATCGACCGGAGGGCTATTTGAAAGGTAGTACTTGATAAAGCACGATCAGGCGCACATTCTTTTGCCAGTCAATGGAATATCCCTCTCCTTGCCTACCCATCATTTGGGTATGGTGGGTAAAGAATGTGTGGTTGATCAAGTGCTTCCTTTCAAATAGTCTTCCGATCAATTTTAACAACTTCCATTTCATTTTTTTACAGTGTACACTAACGGAACTTTAAATACCTTTTCTTCATTTCTTTCGATTTTGCAAAATTGCTGTCGACTCCTAATGCCTCGTGATGGTGAGCAAATGTTTCCTTCTAAAAATCATCAACTGTTACGTATATTTAACGTTTGAAATCAAATATTTATTAATGTCAGGCAATTTTTCTTTACAATTAAATTTAAAAATAATAATCAGCGGCACAGAATAACGAAATATTTCATGGTGTTTTTCGTAGAGCAACTACATTAAAAAAAACGGCATCGGCGAAACACCCATTATTTATACATAGAGGTTTTTCTCTTTCATTTGAGCAAACAACATAAATATTTCATCAGGGAGCCTTGATCGTTTTTCTTTGCAAAGATTTGAGTGACTTATAGTCTTATAAACAAGTTATAAAAGGTGTTTCGATCAAAATTTGGTTGACTTAAACTTGACGCATTTCCTTTCATCGTGCATTAAAACACTGTGCACACCCCTCATTTTGAAGATGTGTGCGTGTAGCATCATGCTTCTATTTTGATTTTGAGAGTATCGCTTCAGTTATCAAAATGTCGTCGAAGGAAGAAAAGCAACGCATCAAAATTTTACACGTGCATGGCGAAAATCCAAACTACTCTCACGCCAAGTTGGCGAAATTGGTGAATGTGGCTAAATCAACTGTAACCAAGATATTAAAAGTGTTCGGTGAACGTTTGTCGACAGCCAGGAAAGCTTAAACGGGGGGAAATCGAAAGCCGGCCACAGTGACGACAAAAAGAGTTGCCCGCTGTTTTTAGCGGAACTCCAATCTCTCCGTCCAAGGTATTGCAAAGAAGCTGGCGCCTTCAACCGCGGATAGAGCTAACAAAACGAGCTGGACTGTCGACTTACAAGAAAGTGGTGACTCCAAATCGCGATGATAAACAAAACACGTCGGCCAAAGCACGATCGCAAAAGTTGTACACGACGATGCTGACGAAGTTTGATTGCGTGGTATACAACGGTGAAACTTACGTCAAGGCAGACTTTAAACAGCTTCTTGGACAGCAATTTTATACAGAAACCGGACGGGGAAAGGTGGCAGATATTTTCAAGCACATTAAACTGTCAAAGTTCGTGAAGTAATATCTGGTGTGGCAGCCCATCTGTACTTGTAGCTTGAAGAGCAACGTTTACATTGCGACCGGAACCATCAACCAGGAGACTTATCTGAGCAAGTGCCTACAAAAACGTCTACTGCCTTTTCTGAAGCGACACAATTGTTCCGTTCTATTTTGGCCGGATTTGGCATCTTGTCATTACGGAAAAAGGTTATGGAGTGGTATGCTGCCAACAACGTTCTAATGGTGCCCAAGGACAAGAACCCTCCCAACACGCCAGAGCTCCGCCCAATCCAACAATATTGGGCCATCAAGCGGAACCTTAAGAAGACTCAAAAAGCTGTTGTGAACGAGCAACAGTTCAAGGCAAACTGGGGTTCTGCGGTGAATAAAGTGGACAAGGAGACTGTACAAAATCTTATGGCAGGTGTTAAACGAAATACCCAGTAATTCGCATTCTGTAAAAAGGATGCTTAGCTGAGTATTTCTCCTGTATTTCGTATTGACTGAACTTGAAAAAGAAAAAGAATTTGACTCATTTATTAAAACTTTGATCGACTCACACACATTACTGTTTGACCAAATTTTGATCGGAACACCCTCTGTGATATGCATTACAATTCAGTGAGAACTCATATTTGCAACCGATAACATATAATTATACGACACGCCCTTGTTTTTGTGTCTTGAAAGCTAGAAATTTGCGTGATATCAACACAATTCAGAATTAACAAATGTTCACCGCCATGTTGTGTATGTGCACGTTCGGGAGTGAAACATAAAGAATTGTGATAAACTTTTTCAAAACGTACGAAAAAATTGTGTGTGGCTGTGGGATTCGTAGTGAGTGTATGAAGGATTTTTTGGATCACACACGAATACACCGAAGCCGGCATGCTTTCAAGTGCCCGTTGACTAAGAGAACTCGTCTTCAAACCTCAAACCGGAAAATAAGTTACTAACTGCTGAACCCAAGTGGAAGTAGCATGAACACCTTTTTTAAAGGCCAATAAATATAGTTTTGAAATTAACAACTTGTTTCATTTATTTTCATCAAAGAAAGAAATCAACGATTTGTTTTATTTCTAACCAAAAAAAAACAGAACTGTTGATTACAACATATTTTGAATTTTCAGCTCATATATAAACAGCACGAGTAAATTTACAGTTAAAGTTTTTCCATGCTGTACATATAATATCACGCGTAAATTTCAATTGAATAGAATAGAGGTAAATGTGTTGCATTTCAAGAGCTCGTAATTTTACAGGTTTTGTTCGAACTGTGAGTGCAAATACAGAGCACCCTTTATGCTGACATGAGAACGATCATTTAAGTTTTTTCTTGACTCAGTTGCCAAGGTTACTCTTGACGTCAATGCAAACTAGAAGTAAATAATTAGTTCAGTAGACTGCTTTATGCTCATACAGCAACTGTCAGCTATGGTTTGCCTTTGTCAAAATTTGTCATGAAGATGGTATTTTGTACCCAAGAAAATCGTAAAAAAGTTTGTGTGTGTGTATTGTGCGATGTTTGTTAGAGGCGGCTGCGGAAATAATTGAGAAACTTTATTTACCAAACATCAAAATCCACATTTCGACATTTCATGGACAATTGATGACTGGAAGAAGACCATATGATCAGATGAGACTAAAATAATGCTTTTCGGGTCTGATGGTATCACAAGAAAATGGCAGAAGACCGGTGAAAGCTTGAAAACAGAGTGTTTAAGGCAGACAGTCAAGCATGGTGGAGATAAATTCTTGCAACATCATTAACTTCACAGATAAAAAGAAACATTGAATTTTCTGCGTTATCTAATGCACATAGAGGGAATGCTAGATTTGCCAGAGAATAATGGGATATTTCATGTAAATTTAAGCCAGATAACGCCTGAATCCAGCCTTTTGTATGAAAGATTGCCAATATTGTTATATGGCACATGAAAAGTTGCAAACAATTTCGTTGTTTACGCCTCCTTTAGCATGGATCTAAACCAGGGGATATTTTACACGCTTGTTAAAATTAATTATTTTTTTCTGTGTATCAAATAACTCAGCCAGATTTTTCATTGTCTATGCAGATAGGGTCATTATTTCAGCAAGATGGGGACCCAAAGCGTACGTCAAAACAATTATCGCAATGGTCCATCGAACGAAAAATTGACGTTTTGCTGTGGCCAGCACAGTCACCAGACCTTAACCCAATAGAACCTCTGGGGTCTATTTTGAAAATGATGGTTGAAGAACAACATTCAACACGCATTTCAACAATTACGACAAGTAATTGCCACTTAATTGGAACAAAATCACACCACAACCAAAAGTTGAAATTGTAACAAAAAATGCAATTGCAGTTTTTGCAATCATATCTTGAGAAATCCGCATGATTCTGTACAATGCAATTTGCCCATCATGATCCACAAAGCTTTTATGGTATAAACAAAGCCATGCACGTGACGACTGCTGAGCTTGTTGAATCAATGCTGCAAAGATGCCAAGCTGTTATTGATGCCAAGGGTGGTCACACAAAATATTGAACAATGTTATATTATTATTTAGTTATAGAGTGGAAGCTTTTTTTGCGTATATTTTCCTATCGTTTTATTGACCATAGCTGCAAAGGAGGAAAAATATCATGAGTTGGATGGTCAAATGACAAGCACTTAAAATAAAATGAATCGTACAAAACAATACACAGAAACAAGTTACTTTTCAACTGAACAACAGGAAAACACCTTGTTCCGTATATGTCGCTGAATTAACGGCAATACGTTTTACGCTAGAAGTTGTTGCCTCATTAACACCGGATCAGTACTTCATTTTCACGGATAGTCTCAGTTCTATAGAGGCTATTCGCTCCTTGAGGCCGGTAAAGCACTCCTCGTATTTTCTCATGAAAATACAGGAGCTTCTAAGTGCTTTATCTTCGCGTTATTTTATCATCACCTTTGTATGGGTCCCATCTCATTGTTCAATTCCGGGCAATGAGAAAGCGAACTCGCTTGCAAAGGTGGGCGCTATGGAAGGCGATATTATGATCGAAAAATGCCTCATTAACACCGGATCGATCTTCACGGATAGTCTCAGTTCTAGAGGCTATTCGCTCTTGAGGCCGGTAAAGCACTCCTCGTATTTTCTCATGAAAATACAGGAGCTTCAGTGCTTTATCTTCGCGTTATTTTATCATCACCTTTGTATGGGTCCCATCTCATTGTTCAATTCCGGGCAATGAGAAAGCGAACTCGCTTGCAAAGGTGGGCGCTATGGAAGGCGATATTTATGATCGAAAAATCGCCTTCAACGAATTTTTTCCTATTTTTCGTCAACAGTCACTCGTCAGCTGGCAGTATAAATGGAGTAGAGGAGATTTGGAGCGATGGTAACATTTTATCCCAAAGGTGTCGAAGAAATCTTGGTTTAGCGGGATGGATGTGGGTCGAGACTTCATTCGTGTCATGTCTCGCCTCATGTCCAATCATTATTCTTTGAACGCTCATTTATACCAGATTGGGCTGAAAGACAGCAATCTCTGTGAATGTGGACAAGGCTATCAGGACGCAGATCACGTTATTTGGTCTTGCGCTGAACATCGTGGAGTCAGATCTGAGCTTTATGATTCCCTTCGGGCTCGAGGTAGACAACCCAATGTGCCAGTTCGAGATATTTTGGCTGTACGTGATTTGGAGTACATGAAACTCATTTATGTGTTTTTGACTAACATTAACCTTAGATTGTAGTTTGTTTAACCTGTATTTTTAGTTTAAGTTTTTTTTATCTGTGTATGTGTGTGTGTTTTTTTTTTTCTTTTCAAAAAATGTTCAAGTCAAAAGAAAACCATAAATTGTATAGTTATAAGTGTTTCAATAATTTAGAATTAAAATTTAATGTGTTATGTAAACCAAACTTTAAATTCCCACACTCTTTCCCATCCGTAATTTGTAATTCCTATGAACCTCGAGACGGCCGCGAGTAATCGGCTTTATCCCCCTAACTTTAGTTTTAAGATAAATGATGTATAAATATATGAAAATTTGGCTCTGTAAAGTTGATTCGATTGAGCCTGTACAAATAAATGATTAATTTAAAAAAAACAGGAAAATTACGAATTGGTGGATAGGAGTGGATAAACTTTTTTACATACTGTAAGTACAGTGCAAGTGAGAGTAATATTACTGGCGCCAATCTTCAGAACCTCATGGTATATGAGTTTAAAGATTGCTTCAGATAGAATTGGAACAAAAACAATTGCCTGTGTTTCAGTTATTTATTATTGAATTCAAGATCTTTTTTTATACAAATGTAGCGTTTTTTTCATACTTTTAAGAAAAAATACGGATAAAATTATTCGTCACGGTTTCGAAGGAATTCTCGAATTTTTCCTGTAACACGGCTCATTAGGCGGCGCACACCTTCTTCGTCCATCGTTATAGCTATCTTATTCCACCAGGTCTTCATCTGATTGATGCCTTTGACAACCTTTCCCTTTGCCTTGAGTCTCCTCTTCATGATTGCCCAGTATTTCTCAATAGGGTGGAACTGGGGGCAGTTGGGTGAGTTAAGGTTTTTCAGAACAACCTGGACCCCTTTCTCTGCATACCATTTTTGAACGACTTTGCTGTAATGACAGCTTGCCAAATCTGGCCAAAACATTACGGGATGGTCGTGGGATCGAGTGAACAGCAACATTCCTTTTTGGAGACACTCTTTTTGGTATAGTTCCGACGTCATTGTCTTATTTGTAACGAAAACTTTCGTTTTTTTGCCACAACTGCAAATGCCCTGACGAATCATGAATTTTCGTGCAAATTTGTCGGCAAAAACAAATTTAAATTTGGCTGGAACATCCCCCCGAGCCGTTGCCAAGTAAAATTTTTGACCTGGGATTTGCCCGAAGTCAGCCTTGACATATGTTTCATCGTCCATCAGAAGACACCCGTCGAACTTGGTCAGCACCTGTTCGTATAGCTTCCGAGCACGGATTTTGGCCACACTATTCTGTTTTATGGTCCGATTTGGCTGTTTGCTAGCTCGATACGACTTGATTCCTTCCCGGAGCCGAGTTGTCCTCACGGTACTATGGGCAGCACCGAATTTTCTGTCCAAATCACGGTCCGACAGATTGGGATTCCTCTTAATCGTCTTCAAAATCTTACCACGCAGTTTCCGGTCGACAGTTCCACTCCGACGATTGGCTTGAGGCTTCCGAATTGTCGTCAATGTTTCCTTATACCGTTTGATAATGCGCCATACGGTATTTCTGGGCAATTTCAGCTGTTTAGCTAGCCTAGATGCAGACCACAATGGATTTTCCAAATAACTGTGCACAATTTTTTCCCTTCTTTCGGCTTCCTTGTGGATTGTTTACAAAGTACAGTCGATTTGCGTAATGTCAAAAATACAAACGTGAAGCTGACAAAATTCCCGACACGTGGGCGCCAAGAACTTCCAAATCCGTCCACCAGGAGCGCCACAATATGAGCAAAAGTTTGTTCCAATTCTAAATGAAGCAAGCATATGCATATATGAGGGGAAATCGGATAAAATGGACCACGGTTCTATCGGATAAAAGAGCAAAACTGTTCTAAAACTGCATGAATGAGGCATTGTTATGCGGCTCTTCAAATTCCAAAACAGTAATGTTGTGCTCTTCACATAACTCTTGGGCTGGTTAATGCAGTATTCAAACGATTCCAGGTCGAATAAATGTCTGCCAAAGACAAATCAACTACGGGTTTACTAGCAGAGACTGGCGCAAGCAACTGAAGAATAGATCCTTGAGTTATCATCAAAAGGATCGATTGGACTGCTAAGAATTATTGTACAATTTCATTATCACCACTTCACCATTGAATATTTCCGGTTGTTGACCGGTTTCAAGACGTGTTTGAAGGGTGCTTGTAGGAAGAATTGCTTCCAAAATCTTTATCAAAATCAACGAGTTTGCTAGTAGGGGAGGATGGTACAAAACGCACCGTTTAAGCCACATCGTGAATAACTAGGGAATGGAAGCTGAAATTTACGAATAGGTTATTGAGTATGGTGCATAACGATGTTTTCGTTGTAGATCAAATGTAATTTGAATTCAAAACGATGATTATTCATGATTTTTTAAATCTTTTCCAATTTGATCCCAAAACGACACCGGGGTAAAACGCTTGTTTAATTACTCAATATGCATCCCAAAATTGGGGTAAGACGCACCACAACACCACATTATTGAGATGCACTGCTTGTAAAAAGTAAAAACACTGCTATAAAAAGTTACTCATTAGAGGTGTAAAGTTGAAACAAATCACCACGTCCTCTTTGCTCTGTTTGGTACTCAAGTAGCCCATGGGTATAGAATAAAGACGTTGAGCTAAACGTTGTGATATGTTGCCAACTCCTCTTTATATACACGCTTCGAAAAATGTACCCAAACGAGCAGTTAAGTGTGGAAAGCACGTTGGTTATGATTGTGTTTATCTACCATTGGTTTCAAATTACTTACTTTTGGGTAGAAATTTTCCAGAAGTAAGTAATTTATACCCAACTGTGGCTTCATAAATCTAACCACTCCACTGGGTATTTTTTTCTAAGCGTGTAGACGTATACATACCGCCACGGTGCGTTTTGCCCCAGTTTTATTTTTTCATGGTTTTGTCTAAATATTCTGAAAATACGTGGAATTATAGTGAGGTTATGATAGTATCTTGAAGTTTTGTGGTGTGCAATATGTGTGAAGTAAATTTATTTTAAGCCATGGATATTAACGCGTGGTAAAAGCTTATTTGATTAACTCTATTATTTACATGTGAGGTACAGCCGGGACAATTTCTTCAATTTTGATCATATTTTGGTGTATTTAGTGCCTTGTTGTACTTCAAAATTATCAGTTATGCTGTATTATTTGAGAATTGATAAAGTTTCATTCTACCCCACCAGTGCGTTTTGTATTGTTCTCCCCTAGTTTGGTTGAAACTTAACTGTCCAATTCATCTTAATTCCATATACACGAGTTTTGCAAGGAATCAAGCTCTACATTGAAAAGGTTTGGCAAACAAGCCACTATATTTGGATTTTTCAATTACTTGGGCCAAAGTCTAAGTTCCAGAGACATCTGATAAGAATAGTACGCAGTTGCTCCAAGTTCCGAGTAGTTTTATATGATAATTCTCGTTTGTAGCTAGGCAACAAGGACTATTTTCTCATCTAGAGAACTTGTATTGCAATGTTCATTGAGTCGTTAATGGTTATGGGTGTTAATTATGTTTATTAATTTCTTCGTTATTAATTTGTCTCTTATTAGTTCTATTGTTTGTACTTGAGAAAAGCGAAGAAGGCCTTCATACTCTCATTTGTGCTGGAAGTCAGTCAAAAGGCGGATCGGTCAAATTCGAGGTGTTATGGAGACGGAATTTTTTTCAGTATTGGCTCAAGTGTAATTATTTAAAAGACGATGTATTTTTAGCATACGGTTGAGTTAAAAGTAGCTTGGACACCTTTGATTGTAACAAAAAACGATCTCGAAACAAATTTTAGTCCTATTTATAAAGCTTGTTCAAAAAAATCCCATTATAACGTCTACCTTCCCAATGACTTCACCCGTCATGTTCACCACATTAAACCAATCCGAGAAGACTTCAAAAAGCGTTCGCCTAACTGCTACCACCGGGAATTGTTTGTTAATTTCAAATTTACAACTTTCCTCCAAAAACGTGCGTACGACGCACATGGGAAAACGTGCTCCACGTGGGGCCAAGTCAAAGTCACACAAAGCCAAGTCGAAGGAAATCATCATCATCAGCCATCATCCGAGACGGACACTCATCACGAAACGACGAAAAAAATCGTGCAAAGATTTTCCCCCCGCGGCGAGCAAAAACAGAACAGAACGGAAACTTTCGCTCCTCTGCAGGCAGGGACGGAAAGTTTCACAATAAAAACGAAAACTTTCCCCGTCTCTCAACGAACTTCAATCAAGGTCGAACAGTTCGACAACGGTGGCGGATGCTCGAAATTTCAGCACCATTTTTGCTGCTTGCTGTTCCCTGTCGTCTGCACACGTTTTCCCCATGAATCGAATTGCAATATTATTCGGATTTTTTTCGTTCGTTCTTGCTCAAGAAACTTTTAAAAAATATGAACGATCATTTTGGAAGCCTCCGAGTATTGCTTCCGGCGATTTCGAATAAAATATTTTTTGGGAATGAAGTCGGATAATCGATGGCGTGTTAGGTTAAAATGGCTGTTAGGTTTTAAAATGAGTGACATTTTTTTCAATTTATTATAACAGAATAAATAAGTATACAATCTTCATTTCGAAGTTGTTGAGTTATTATCCTACCTTCTCCATTGCACACACAAAGCTGTTCAACGCTTAATGAATATTAATGAAGCATACCTGGAAAGAAACAAAAAGACGAATTGTTAACAAGTAGGAATATACATTACTTCTGATCAGTTCGGCTAATCCAAATTAACACAATCTCCGAGCAACGTTTTCCGTTTCACCCAATTTGAATTCACAATCCAAAAAAAAAATGACATAAATAGGATCGCAAAGGTGTCGCAGAGCAAAGAGCCTGGGTTTCTCCATTTCGATTAGTGCTCAAGTTTATATTTATATGTACCTTAAAGTCAACCAACCCAACCAACAAAGGTCAAGAGGAAACAGCAACACTCCCGCTGGCAGATGTCAGTGTCTGACAGAAAGGTTGCCGTTTTCCCAGTCTTAATCTCCTAGGCATTTGGGCCTATATCTCTTTCGCAGAGCTGTCAAAGTAACATCATCATACACTCTGAGTGCCTACAGCGAAATGGACCTGTCGGATGCTGGACCTTTTCTTCCTGCTGTTTCCTTTTTCTTCCTGATGCCCTTCATATCAATCAAGATTTAGGGAAAGGAATCAAAAGGATTCAAACGGGGCGAGCTTTCAAATGATACTTGCATGGGTTCACCTGTCCGATGATTGTTGCCCTAGCAGTAGAAAGTAACTCTGAAAGTAATGTGGTGTAAGGGGTAGGTGAATCGGTATATTAGGCGTGGGATGTGACAGGTCCTGCAAGATTATAAATGGGTTTCACTAGAATATAATAATATCTGTATCAAGGTATTTATCAGCTACCTCTTGCCAAATTACGTACGATCTACGGTGGAGTGCAGATAGAAGACGGGACGTGGAGGAGGCGAATGAACCACGAATTGCATCAGTTGCTGGGAGAACATCCTATCGTACATATCGCGAAAATCGGTCGACTTCGATGGGCTGGGCATATTGTAAGAATGTCGGACGAAATGATTCTTGAAAACGAACCGACTGGTACAAGAAGACGAGTTGCGGAACGAGCAAGGTGGATCGATCACTTAGAAGGCGAACTGCGGACCCTCCGCAGACAGCGAGGCTGACGAGGTGCAGCCATGTACTGAATACAATGGAGACAACTTCCTTGTTCAGCAGAGGCCACACCGTCCTTGGTCTGATTGGTAGGGTAAAGTATCTTGCCAAATTGAGACAAACAATAAGTCCCATAACTCTGCCAGACTTCAATGATGCTTGCTTTTATTTACGATACTTTAAACTTCTGTGCATTCGTGTCGATCAAGTTTTGCTTCACTAATTCTAAGGTAGCTCATCAAATCTTCCGGCCCGCTCATAAGCAACTTGCTGTGAGGTACCAGGTGGGTCTCCACTGATTGCCTGTCAATCTGCCCAATTTGGAAGACGTCTGCATTGAGTTATCTCAAATTATTTATAATAATCTGTCCACCATATCACACAATATTGCGATTGGATGAGTGGATTGAAGATAATGAAATCTTTGGATAAAGGACCAAGTCCTTCCCGGTTGGTGCTAAACCGATGAGCTTAGACATCAATATAAGCGTAAAGTTGCTACAAGGCATGAAATTCATCTATGGACTCTTATTCTTATCAGTTATCTCTCAAATGTAGTTTTGGATGAATTAGCGTGGATTGTTCTTTAGAACCTTCTTCTTAATTGATGTAAAAATTGAAAGTTTACCAAACAAGAGTTTGCTTCGAGCATCAGCTGTGGACGGTTGCGTCGATGCTTTATTGTGCACTATTTTGCTGTCGGGAATGGCGCGTTTTGTTTTGTTTCAGTAATCAATAGTTTGGCGGCCAAGTTTCTTCAAGGGGAATCCTGATCCATCGAGTCCTACCCCACTTACATAAATAGTTTCTGTTGTGGAGATGCAGATGTTAATACAGACCCAAAAACGCAAAGACCAAACTAACATTCCTTGCCAGATTGCAAGGACATGGCCGGCACCGTCTTAGATTGTTAAGTAAATTAAATCACTGTAGCGTATACAGTGAGAACGGTCGGTTACTCCCAGCCCCACACATTTAGCTGACTCATTTTGCAATGATTCTGATCAATCACGGAGTAGCAACCATTATTGATACAGGAGCTGAACGATTTGGTTCGAGATTTAAAGCTTCCTTAGACAAAAGCGCAGCTGCTAGCTTCAGTGGAATGTCCTGGTATGTTAAGGTATTATCTTATCCGAAGAGACGTACACAACTCGAAAAAGTAGTGAGAAATTCTGTTCAATATTATGCACATAAATGGAGCGTCACAAAACATTAAAAAAATCAATTACACATCGTGTAAATTTCTGGGACATTCCATACAATACCGATAATATTGTATGCAAACGCTCATCTTTGTGAGAAATATTTCAAGCAAGCTGCTGCATCGTGTGGAATGATATACAATTTTACATGCTCTGCTATTTACATCCCAATGAAAATTCAGAATGTCTGTGTGTACAGTACAATAGATATTTTGGACGAGGATCTTGTCTTTTGCAACAATATCGAAGGTCTAATGGCTATAGTTAGAGTACCACGCAACTGACTGGATGCTCTTCAGTGATGGAAGGCGTGAAGGCAGTGTTACTACACAATGGTAGCAAGTGTTCTACGCAGATACAAATAAACATGAATTTTCTGCGTTATCTACTTTGTTTTTTGTTTTTTTTTTTTGAAAGACCGTGCAATATCGTAGTTGCTACTTCTTTACTGTACTGATCAGAACTAGTGTAATCGCACAAAGAACCACATGGGTGGAGCTTGGGAGGAGTAGCTTTACATCTTCAATGTACAAGTTCACTAATTCTATTTATAGATCAGTACCGGCGCCGGCCACGTCCTCACGGTCTTTGGGGTGGGGGGAAGAAGGATGATTAGTAAGACAATCGTTGTTATTAGAGACCGTGATCACCACTGCATCTCTACAATGGCCAAGGGAAGGATAGTAATGTTAGTGAGGCAGGTTATATTTCGATCATGGATGCACTGTGGTTAGTGAAGCGATCAATGGAAGAAAGCGCAGTAGACTGCTTTTTATTTTAAATCTAGTGGTGACAAATGGCAAGGAAGGGGACGGACATGGGATTGAACTCCCGACCATCTGCTCAGTAAGCAGACCGGGTAACCACTGAGCTAATGCACAAAAAGGGAATGCTGGATTTGGCAGAAAAAAATTGGATATTTCATGTAAATTTAAGCCAAATTTAGCCTGTTGTATGAAAAATTGCAAACATTGTTGTACTGCGCATAAAAGATTGCAAACAATTTCGTTAAAAACGCCTTCTTTAGCTTGAAAATAGAGGGGAATTGTACGCGCTTGCTAAAATTAATTACTTTTTTCTGTATTCAGTTTCAATTTCATTTGCAGCTCACATGAAGCAAAATTATTGGAAAACTGCAAGATATTGCCCGATTGGGTTTTTCAGAATGATGACGTAAGACTACGCAACTAAATGTAAGCAATTCAGATTGTATAATGCAATATTTTTGACCCTCTTAAGCCTAAAATTTTCAATCGTTATTATAACATAGAAAACTAGGAAATATTTTTTAAAAAATTTTAAGGGAAAAAAATAAAACCTAGTGAAAGCCTGTTCATAAACCACGTAGACTCATTTTTAAAATCTCAGACCCCCTTCTTCCACCGGCGTAGAGTTTTCTCCATAAAACATTTTGAATTTTTATATTAAGCGTAGTAGATTTTGGTCACCACCCGCTCTGCAGATTCTGGATCACTGGCCTCATCAGCTTTGTAGATGGTGTTCAGTGTTCCAAGTGAGCATTACCGTTTTGGTGTCGGAGAATTCACACAATAAAGGTTGTTGAACGCAATTAAAAAAGAGTTTTGCCTTCTAATCCTCTGCCCTCTGGTATTTCCGTTTAGTGTCATTATCAAAAATCTCTCTCATAGTCCAAACACTCTGTAACAGTAAAGACTTGCTAGAAATGCAATATGGACATGGATTAGACGAACTGTGACCCATAATGCCTAGGCTCTCTGAACGAAAGACTTGAACAGATTCAACTTTTTGGCCACATCCCTGAACGAAGCATTGGGATTCCGCTTAAAAGCTTTCACGACATGCTTGAGATCCTGATGCGCAGAGTTTCGTTGTAACGTTTAATCACACGACTCATCGTTGACTGCACGATTCAGTCTTTTCGTTGTGGTCAATTGGTGTAGAACCTTTTTTAAAAAGAACTCCATATAACAAAACCTTTAACTCGCGCAATGCTCAATTCATTCAAGCGAACAAAGATCGTGGGAAAAACTATACGGTGGACCATTTTAAGCGTGAAAATGTTTCTCAAACCGTCATATACCGTACTTTGGCAACCATGGCAGTAATCCGGAAGAAAGGTAATGGCCGTCCAACGAAGATTATGCATAGAAGTCGCACAACACAGGGAAAAAAATAATGAATTTTAAAAGGCACGCAAAATTTCCCCTAGTTTAAGACCCAAGGCAAAGGAGGCGTAAACAAAGAAATTGTTTGCAATTTTTCATGCGCCATACAACAACGTTTGCAATATTTCATACAACAGGCTAGATTCACGCATTATCTGGCTTAGATTTACATGAAATGTCCCATTACTTTTCGTCAGCTCTGGCATTCCCTTTATGTGCATTAGGTAACGCGAAAATTCAATGTTTCAATGTTTGGTTAAATCGGCCAGCAAGTAAGACTCTGAAAAAGAATGCCCGAAACTGACTTTTTTAACACCAACAACAAACCTACAACTCTTCTGAAGGTTAAGTATAAATTCAAGCACAAGTTCGAACAAAATGTGAAGCTAAAGGGTGTCCTACATCAAATTGCATCACGGAAAAATCGCTGCAGAAAAGTACCCATTGGGTATATTCTCTTAAAAATTTGAGTAGAAGCAGTTGAGAGTGTTTTTTTGTGTATTTTTTTCGAGAATTGTAAAAAATAGTATCCCTCAAAAAGCAACGTCGTGAATTGATTTTGTGGAAAATCCTCAACTCTCTCATCGGGATATACGAAAACAACTCGGAATCGTGCAATCAATGGTGAATTGTGTGATTACTACGAAATTCTGAACATCGAATGAAAGAAGAAACACGGTCATAATGGATGTTCTAATAGTGATCGGGATCTCAAGCATGTCGTGAAAGCTTTTAAGCCGAATCTCAATGCTTCGTTCAGGGATGTGGCCAAAAAGTTGAATCTGTTCAAGTCTTTCGTTCAGAGAGCCTAGGCATTATGGGTTACAGTTCGTCTAATCCATGTCCATATTGCATTTCTAGCAAGTCTTTACTGTTACAAGAGTGTTCAAAACTATGGGACTATGGGAGAGATTTTTGATAATTACACTAAATGGAATGATCAAAGGGCAGAGGATTAGATGGCAAAACTCGTTTTTGATTTCGTTCAACAACCTTTATTGTGTGGATTCTCCGACACCAAAAAGGTCATGCTCGCTTGTAACACTGAACACCATCTACAAAGCTTATGAAGCCACTGATCCATAAATTGCAGAGCGGTGGGTGACCAAAGTCTACTACGCTCCATATAAAAATTCAAAATATTTTATGAAAAAAAGTCTACGACGGGGGAAGGAAGGGGTCTGCGATTTTCAAAAATGAGTCTACGTGGTTCATGAACAGCCTCTTACTAGGTTAGTCAAAAATTTCGAAAGCGACATCTATGGGGCAGTAGGAAAACCAATGCTTCTACGCCATTTTAATATTCTATCTTTCACAAAAACTTTCTCAAAATTTTATTTCGATTTGTCAATTCATTTTTTGTTTTCAAGCCATTTGAAGGTGGCGTGTCAGTGTATTTTTAAACAATGGAAAAATCCGAATATCCTGCAGTGATTAAATTCTTTGTTTTGGAAAGTTTATCGGCTACTAAGATCCATGCAGAGATGGTGGAAGTATTAAAGGAGTCTTTTCTTTCATTTCCAACCGTTCGACGATGGATTTTGGAGTTTAAGCGTGGCCGTACAAGCGTTAAGGACGATCCACGCTCAAGACGTCCAAAAAGTGCATCAACACCAGAAATCATAGTGACAAAATAGAATATGGTTTTGGAAAATCATCGATCGACTGTGAATGTGATTGCTGATACCATAAGCATCTCACATGGAACAACATGGCAAGTTTTGGCTAAAGTTTTGGGTTTCAAAAAATTGTGTGTACAATGAGTGCCACATTTGCAACAACAACATGTTCGAATGCGACTTACTGAGCAACATTCGGAGCAATTCCGAAAATATAAAAAGTATTTTCTGCTTCCTGACCATGATCCTGAATCAAAACAAGAGGCTAAGGAGTGGTGGAAATCAGGCATTTCGGTTTCGAAGCAAGCTCGTGTCCAGAAACCGGTCAAGTAGGTGCTAGCGTCAGTTTTTGTGGATGCAAAAGGAATGCAAAAGCAATTTCATAGATAGACCATCTCCAAACTGGTAAGACAATCAACTCTGATTATTATTATTGTGACAAAATTTGTGAAAAACAACTCAGTTTGCAGAAGAAAAAATAGCTACAAGGTACAGCCCCATTGAGATGTTCAAAATGATGACGTAGAACTACGCAGCTAAATTAAAGCCATTTGGATTGTACAATGCAATGTTCACTAAATTAACCCTTTCAGGCCTATTTTTTCCAGGCGTTGTAAAACCAGCCACTTGGTGTTCTCTGATGGATTTGGTGCTCAATAAATGATTGAATGTAAATTTTTGAGGAGGAACTATTTTTTTGAGAAAAGCTCGGTCGTCCAAACTGTCCTGGAGTTTATCTTGGAGTAGATTTATCCTCTACAGAATGCTATGATATGTATTCAAACATATTCAATGGATGTCCTGGAAGACCAACAGACATTATGAGATAATCTTGTAATATTACATGCCAAACCAACTAACTTAACTTTGTTTAGCCCATAAAGCTACTGTTACAATTGAATACCTTAAGTTTTGAAGGACAGTTTAAATTACCTAAAACTAACAACGTTATCAAATGATATCTGTGGACGTTTCAGAATATTCATTGAATATCTTTGAAAATTTATCGTAGCTATTTAAAACCCAAAGGCTAACGGTAACTTCTGAATATCTTAAGTTCCAAACTCAAGGTCAGTTTTTATGAACTTGAGCATCCCAAGATATTTCGATAATGACTGGTGACTGTACAGAAGATTCGCTGAATAAATCGTCGCCTTTTATATGTTTATAAAGCTACTTTTACGACTGTAGATCCTAGCTTCTGAATTCAACGGCAGTTTTGGTGACCTGGAACATCCCAAGATATCTCTTTTTACTTGTTTGCCTTCCAAAAGAATCACTAAATTTGATCAAAAACATATTGTTTTTTGTTTCCAGAAAGCTACAGTTACAGTTGAAGATTTTATGTTTTGAACTCCAGGATTATTTGAGTAGCCTAGAACATCCGAAGATTATCTCATAATGTCTGTTGTTTTAAGGTATTAAGTGAATATTTTTCAATACACATCGTAGCTTTGCATAGCTCAGGAAGCTTTTGTAACAAGGGAAGGTCCATTAATTATGTCAAGCAGTAAGGAGTGGGGGGGTTGAGAAAACGTGACGATCAATACAAAAAAAATTGAAGGTCCATACAAAAAACGTGACCAGGGGGGGGGGGGGCGGGGATGTTATAAAAAGTCAATTTATGTTTGCCGTAATTAATGGACGTTCCCCAACTGTAGTTTCTACATTCTGATCTAAAGGAAAGTTTAGATGCCCTATTAGATGTCATATTACTTTATAATGATTTTTGATCTCTGGGAAAATTAATTTAATGCCGGCGTCGGTGGTGTTGTGGTAAGCGTGACTGCTACTTGGCACCCCTGTGGGTCTGGGTTCAATCCCAGACGCCGTCGGTGGTTTTTCAGAGGCGTAAAAATCTGGTCACGTCTTCCTTCAGAAGGGAAGTAAAGTCGTTGGTCCCGGCTCATAGTCATGAGTCGTTAGGTAGGGTCCAGGTGGTGGAGTCGTCTCCCTGACGTCGGTTATTGTCACCATGTGAGAAAATATGCTGACGGAAAAAAATAATAACAATAATAATTTAATATGTTTGAATATTTACTGTAACTTTGTATTGCCTAAAAATTACTGTTACAACTGGAAATCTCAAGCTCTGAACGCCAGAATAGTTTGGATGACCAAGACCATCTCAAGTTTATCTTCTTGTGTATTGTTACGTTTAAAAGTATTAACTAAATATGCTTGAATATGTGGCGTTACTTTGGATAGCCTGTGAAGCTACTGTTACTACCGTAGATTTCTAGTTCTAAGCTCCGGGACGGTTTGGATTACCTAGACGATCACAAAGTTATAAAGTAATGATTGTTGTTTTTTGAAAACATTAATTTAATATGATTGAATAAATATGGTATCTTTATGTTGCCCAAAAAAACTACTGCTACAACTATAGATCTGATGTTTTGAAATTAAGAACAGTTTGGATGACCTAGAATATCCCAAGATTGTCGCGTTATGTCTGTTGACCTTCAATGAATAATGTTAAATACATATTGTCCCTTTGTATACTCCAAAAACATACTGTTACAATTGTATAGCTTAAGTTCTGAACTCAAGGACCGTTTGGATAACCTATATTACCCCAGTTTATTTCAAAATGTTTTTTACGTTCGAAAATATTCACTGAATATGGTTGCATACAGAGCGTAACTGTGTATAGCCCAAAAAGCTATAGTTGCTACTGAAGATCTCTATATCTGATCTCAAAGTCAGTTTGGATGACCTAGAGCATCACAACATTATATCAATTAGTGACTGTTGGCCTTCCAAAAGGTTCATTCAATATGTTTGAATGTATATCGTAACCTTATGTAGCCCTAAAAGCTACTGTTACAACTGTAGATCTGAAGTTCTGAATCCAAGTACATATTTGATAGCCTAGAACATCTCAGAAAGATGCAAAAATATTTAACGATTATAAACGAGCATTTATTTATACGTATGCATGTGTACCATATTCAAAAAACAACGCTTTGCCCTATTAAAAAGGCACTTATTGTTTCTTCCTGAACTTCTTCATATTCAGGATGTACTAGGTCGTCAATTAGGACTGAAACTATTTTGTTTTTTTTTTTATATTTTCTAGATAGAAACAAATATTTTGAACAAATTTTCCGAAGATTGTGTACATTTTTAATAAGTCTGTGATTTTTAACAGCCATTTTCCTTTTAAGACAAGGCGTAACATTTATAAATTTTTCAATAGTATGTAACCCAATAAAAAGAAACAAAGGAGGACAACTCCATTACTTAAAGAACGAATTTCGTCAAAATTTATAATGTTCTCTGGAGGATACTATCCATAAAATCTTTCACCAGTAGCTTTGCGCTGGCCGGAGTCAAAGGGAATCCCCATTCACCTACAATTTTGACAGTTTCCCGAAAATCTGCTTCCTGGGCATCGGTTAAGATTGTCTGACCACCAACCGTCTGCAGGTGCCGTCCATTGAGTGTATCATGAAGGGTGCTGTAAGGAATGCTGTAGGTCCGAGCAGCTTCACGCAGTGAATACCATTTTCTTCGTACTGCCTCCAACGCAGCATCCATCGATTCGGAGCTGTACTGTAAATAAGCTCTTCCACCAACTTTTTTCACGTACTTTCTCGGCATTTTGGACTTCTCATTAAATTGTCGAAATAAATGTTTTACGCCTTTTCTCCAACACCGATCACAACAAAATAAACCCTTTGACAGATTGGAAGGTAGTGCAACACTTCGAGAAGGTTGTCGCGTTTATTCTAGTGATCCTCAGAGTACAGAGATATGCGGAAGCGGCCATGTTGAGCCAATCGAGCAGCGAGAACTGTCAAAATCTGAGCCAAACGAGCATGTTTACTGTTTGCTGAAATGTTTTGATTGCTAAGTATTGAAATGGAGTTAAAATAAATGGTTTATATTTATTACGCTTCAAAAATCAAAAATTAATCATTCGTATTCTGCTGAACTCGTGATGTAATAATAACATAATATTTTATTATTATCTGTGTTCGATAATGTTGCTTGTGTTGCTGAAATGAAAATTTGTCGGCATTTGTACAGAAGGCCATTTTTCATTTTGCTGTGCATTTCAATTCATTTTAATTCAATTCATAGTCAATTCATTTCACTGGTGCCGTGTTGTCAGTATTTTGAAGAGAATTCTGCCCCAGTGTCTAATTCTGTCTGTGTGTTTGGATCGCAGATTCCCTCATAGCCGTTCAATAATGAATTCGCCAAGTCTGAACTCAACATTAGGAATCACCTACATACTCATTCAAGTCTGCAATAGTTATCATCAGAGTATTCGGAAATTTACTAGTCGTCCATACCACAGTCTCCGGCCAACCCGCTTCCAGTCTTGTCTCGATTTTGTAATGTACATATACGGTGATACATTGGTGTACACCAACAATATTCAAGACGTAGTTTATGTTGACGCAATTCGATGATTTAACACCTCCGCGGTTTGTGCAAAACATTGCAATACACTTCATAGTTGATAGTTTTTTTAAATAAATAATAAACAAATTACTTGTACGTTATAAATGTAAACAATAAAAGCTGACAACGATGAAGTCACGCACAAGGCTGTAACATTTTACTCTGCGGAAGTGTTAGCAGCTTTTGTAAACAAAACGAACACCGTTGCCAAACCGTCGGATTGAATTTCCGCACATCTCTGTACTCTGAGGATCACTAGTTTATTCGTTTGCTCTTAATTTTTGACCAAATTTCTTTTTTAATTCATTAATATGTTTATGTTTACAAAATTAATATTTTTTCGTATAGCTTAGAGAGACGAATGCTTAAGTAATCTGAAAATGTGGTTGTCGATTTTTTTTAAATCATTTTATCGCTTGAATATATGATTGTTGTTGGGCTTGGTAAAAAGTACCATTAGGAGCATTTTTTTTTTAAATATTTTTTTATAGCGAAGAAAATAGAGAAATGCTAAAAACAAAATGCATTTATATACCCTAATAGATGCTGAATATATATGGTTCAAAGCTTAAAAAACTCAGGCACTTGGAGAAGGATAATTTTAAATTGAATAAACATCGGACTTGGCGGTCGAAGTCACCCCGTTGATCAAAGTCACCCCGCATCCCCAAAGCATCATTTTTTGACAGCTTTGCACTTAATCAAAGCCTTTCCACCCAGTGAATAGCTGTTTATAATTTGAATAGTTATACCGGATAAACGCCTCAATCAAAGGCGGTTCTTATGAATCCTTCCCATATATTTCGATTAAATTTCACAAGCGGGTTCTACGTCTACCTTCTACCAGCACCCAAATATCACACCACCACCAGCACACCGTCTTCAGCTGAACCTTTCGTAAGGCGGCGATGTCGATTTGCTCAATTTATCGTTCCACTTACCCTTCAAGCAACCATCCGATCAATTATTATGACGGTAATGGAACACTGGAACATTTATTCGATTTCGGCAAAGATTCGTATCCACTTTAAACCCCCCCAATTTCCTCGCATTCTACCAGCCACCGCTTGCTGCTCGTGCCAAGCTCCAACAATTGGACCAAAAAAGCATCGCTGTAATTTGGCTGCGTTTCAATTCTTCAAGCTCACATCCAACGATCGTACATTTTTTCCCCCTCGGGGTAAGTGCGCCACCTCTCTAGCGCACAATGCTGTGTGAACGAAGCAACGACCAAGTCAAATGTCCCAGATTTATGACGACAACACATTTTCAGTATTTTTAACTGCATCGCACTTCCAGAATCCCAAATTTCAACTGAGCTGCTTCGCCTTGTCAGTTTCCACGATAGTCTACCCCCTCGTTATTTCTGTGACAACCCGGTTTGTCACAACCCGGAATACCGTCAGGAGCGTAGTGAGGACGATGTTCGAGCACGATTGTCAGCAATTGCCCTGGCCAGGTATGCCCCTGCTCGTGCATAACCGTTTCTGGGTCGCATATTCCACGGATAGCATCCCATTTATGGACGACAGGAGATGGTTCGATGCGATTTTATTCCCTCTATGAAAGTCCTCGGCAGTAGCCGGGCTCAAGTGAGACATACGAGGCACTCTCGCACCATTTCCCACCATCACCCGGTTACGTTGTGGATCGATATTTGGATTTGGAAGCCTTTTTTGTTCCCTTTCTTTTAAACGGTTGACACAGTCTCGAAACTGTGTTGCATGCCGCACTTCTGCCACATGGGGGCACTACCCGGCACCACGTGGACCTACTGTATCTTCGAGAGCAGCTGCCGAGCGTCGGGAACATTCATCAAGCTAAAACGATAGCATTCTTCTGACGCTGTAACTCATGTCGTGCTGCTGCTGCTTCTGCTTCTGCTGGGAACATTGGCCGGCACAGTCTCGTCCGCGTCTGACGGTGCAAGATTTACGCACTGTAACAAAAGTACGCTTCAGGTCCCAGTCCCTGGCTGGTCGTATTGATCCTTGCTGGTCGGGAAATTGGCTATCATGTTTCACGGTAACCAGCCAGAGCCTAACCAATGCAGACATGGGATGGTTTTAATCTTTTGGGGCAGCTTTCAAAATGGGAGTGGTCGTTGTTTTATTTATTTCTCCGTGTCTGGTCTAGCTCACCTTTTCGCTTCGGAAGATACGTTTTCCAGCCACAGCAAAGGGAGGGCGTTGTTGCTCGATTTATTTAAATGCCACTGTAGATTCAAAGTTTTGTCACATAAATAAGAGAGCTGATTTTTTGACAAGCGAGTATATTCCAGGCTGAGAATCTCGCCTACATCAGGGGGAAATACCTTTGACCCATCCCAGGAGATCAAATGACGATGCATTGAACATGAATTTGCCTTAGCTTTGTCACTCCCAACGACTCATTATATTTGATCACACTAGTCGGCAGTGTTTCACTCCCTTCAAGTATATATGTTGAATTTTATAGATTTCGCCACGCTGAATTTAAATATGGGCTCAGAAATGCTGTTACACGTCCAGTTTTTGAGAAAAATGTGATAAAAATTCACAAAAACATGTATTTCCGTAGTAATATGATCTACTTCATCAACAACCAGAATATTGGCTCTGCCCTTTGCAAGTTGGCCTTGAATTGTATGGAATGGTCCTTCCTGAATCCATTCGTGAACACAGATTTGTCGTAACACGTAAGATTGATGAAATAAACCGGGTTTTCATTCATAAAATTACGAATTTTCATAAAAATCAAGATTTTCTGTTTTGAAAACATGAATTTCAGCTCCGCTTTTTGAATGTTGGGTTTGGATTTTATGAAATAAACCTCTCTGAATCCATTTGTTATCACAGATTTTTCGTAACACGTAAGATTGATGAAATAAACCGGGTTTTCATTCACAAAATTACGAATTTTCATAAAAATCAAGATTTTCTGTTTTGAAAACATTAATTTCAGCTGCGCCCTTTGAATGTTGAGCTTGGATTTTATGGAATGGACCTCCTGAATCCATTTATGAACACAGATTTTTCGTAACATGAAGATTGATGAAATAAACTGGGTTTTCATTCACAAAATTACAAATTTTCATAAAAATCAAGATTTTCTGTTTTGAAAACATGAATTTTAGCTCCGCCCTTTGAATGTTGAGCTTGCATTTTATGGAATGGACCTCCCTAAATCCATTTATGAACACAGATTTTTCGTAACACGTAAGATTGATGAAATAAACCGGGTTTTCATTCACAAAATTACGAATTTTCATAAAAATCAAGATTTTCTGTTTTGAAAACATTAATTTCAGCTGCGCCTTTGAATGTTGATCTTGGATTTTATGGAATGGACCTCCTGAATCCATTTATGAACACAGATTTTCGTAACACGTAAGATTGATGAAATAAACCGGGTTTTCATTCACAAAATTACGAATTTTCATAAAAATCAAGATTTTCTGTTTTGAAAACATGAATTTTAGCTCCGCCCTTTGAATGTTGAGCTTGGATTTTATGGAATGGACCTCTCTGAATCCATTTGTGAACACAGATTTTTCGTAACACGTAAGATTGATGAAATAAACCGGGTTTTCATTCACAAAATTACGAATTTTCATAAAAATCAAGATTTTCTGTTTTGAAAACATGAATTTCAGCTGCGCCCTTTGAATGTTGATCTTGGATTTTATGGAATGGACCTCCCTGAATCCATTTATGAACACAGATTTTTCGTAACACGTAAGATTGATGAAATAAACCGGGTTTTCATTCACAAAATTACGAATTTTCATAAAAATCAAGATTTTCTGTTTTGAAAACATTAATTTCAGCTGCGCCCTTTGAATGTTGAGCTTGGATTTTATGGAATGGACCTCCCTGAATCCATTTATGAACACAGATTTTTCGTAACACGTAAGATTGATGAAATAAACCGGGTTTTCATTCACAAAATTACGAATTTTCATAAAAATCAAGATTTTCTATTTTGAAAACATGAATTTCAGCTCCGCCCTTTGAATGTTGAGCTTGGATTTTATGGAATGGACCTCCCTGAATCCATTCATGAACACAAATTTTTCGTAACACGTAAGATTGATGAAATAAACCGGGTTTTCATTCACAAAATTACGAATTTTTATGAAAATCAAGATTTTCTATTTTGAAAACATGAATTTTCGCTCCGCCCTTTGAATGTTGGGTTTGGATTTTATGAAATGAACCTCTCTGAATCCATTCGTGTTGAAAAAAATTAGTTTTAATTCACAAAATTGCGAATTTTCATGAAAATCAAGATTTCCTATCAGTCAGTCAGTCAGTCAGTCAATTAGTTGAAATTTTCTCTATATTTTTCAACTTAAATTCACTTTGTTTTCTTTTTCCTTTTATAGTTCTCCAAAGGTGTTTGCCTCTGTAGCATCCTGCACGTGAAAAAGCTCTTTAAAACGTCCAAACTTCAAAAAGCTCTATAAAATACCGCAGTAAGCTACGTGCTTGAGGATTCTTGCTTTCTTTCTTAACATATCTTTTCCTTATTCTCTCGAGCAATAGTAACTAACACAGAGTCTTTTGTCTCTGTCTATTTTTTTGTTTTTTGAGTGTTTGCGTGTTTTAATGCTGTCTTGCTCACTCTTATCCTAACTTAAAAATACGGCACTGCTGAATAGAGTATTTAATGAGGCGTTTCTGAAGGGCTCTGTGCTGCTGACTTTTGAATTAATGAATGAACTTTGAAGGTCTTCAGTTCCCAAACTTCTGTAAGAAGCAACATCAATATACTCAATATACTCAAAGAGGCACAGCTAAAGGGATCGTTCATTAATTACGTTATGCTTTGAGAGGGAGGTGGGGGGCGGTTTAAAAAGTGACGATGTATACAAAATTTTTCAAAAATCTATACAGAAAATGTGATAAAGAAAGGAGGGGGTTAAAAATCTGTATGTTTGAGCGACGTAATTAATGGACGGGTCTTGATTTTCATGTAAACTCGTAATTTTGTGAATGTAGATCCGGTTTTTACATCAACCTTATCAACCTTTTTTTCGATTAGTGGTTTATTCTGGTAACGCGTATGTTAGATCTTTTCTTCCGGACAACCGAACCAAACGTTAAGTAATAAATAAAGGTAAAGTAATTTTAAGTCTTGCGTAGAAATCAGTTTAAACTATGATTATAATAATCATAATTATTATATAAGAAGTAATGATTATTCTGTTATTAAATCTTTAAGCTCAAACATTTCTTTGAGTATTCATTGGATTTCTTCACAGTTGTATATTTGAGAAAACTAAACGAAATTAGAATTACTCCCTGCCCATCGGTTTGGAAAGGGGTGCGGGCGTTCTGCCGAGTTGGTCGCGGCAAATTTCATGTGTGAATCGGCGTCCCCATCAACGTTCAAAAGTGCTTGAACCAAATGGACAGCTTGTAATGATCAATTGAAGATGCGATAGGGAATCATTGCCCTGATATTCCCAAATGAAGCACGTTGTAGAACGTTTATTGTCTTCAATAACCAAACATGATGGAATTAAATAAACGTGCGGAAACTCAACGGGAATGAGCTCTCATGAGCATCCGTCGAACCATCCTGAACAGCCGTTGTGAGAATATCTCCATGAAAATCTCTCATGCGCCAACCAACCACTAATGTTTTCTCTTCTTTTTCCTGTTCTCATCCCTATCCTATGACCGCGAACAACCATATGACATAGACCAGCATAGGCCCTTGCCTAAAGTCAACGCTTCAAAAGCAGAAACACCGAGACGACACAGCTATAAGTAAAGAACGGTATGAATCCTAACCAATTTTGCTTTCACACCAATTTTCTAACACAAGGTAAGCAATCAAATGACAACTACAAAATATACCGAATATCCACGATCTAATATATCATGGAGAAAGGGAGGGACCATCAGAGCACCTAAGTGAAATGATTTGAATAGGGAGCATGGGACTGCCTCCTCTCTATTGTTAACATTTCGCGGAACGTGGGTTATAAACTCAATTTTGCCTGACTGGGAGACGCGTCTTAGGCTGGTCACTTGACAAATGGTGACCTAGCTTTAAGATGTGAATTAGTATAGTAAACAGGGGTATACCACAAAAGTTCAACTCAGTGGACGCAGTGGTTCTACGCCCAAAAAAAAAAAAAACAAAACAAAACCGTAGCCCGCCCACGTTTTTTTTCGACCTATTGGGTTTATTCTGGCAATCGAGGGCTCAATTCTAGTGCTGTGGTGTGAACTTGCTTTTGGAAGAAGATTCTCTTCTCTATATTCGCGGGCTTTGAGTAAGGAACGTTTAATTTTTTTTTTTGTTAAACTTGTAAAAATTGTTCAAGTGTAAGGATGAGGGATGTCTCGAAAAATCTAAAGACAGCACAAGCAGTTTGAAACGCTGCATTGCACAACTCCATCCAAACAAGGCAGCCCAAATCGGCATAGCTACCTACGAACGTAGATCAAATCAATCCATTGAAGCATCGCACATCTCTCCAGCCAAACGAATCATGTTGCTATGAGGATGACAGATGTAATCCGAAGCAATTGAGACAATATTAATCAACTTTTTGTTGTTTACTTCCACGTAATTTTCGATTTCCTGAACTTTTGGGGCATCATGATTTCACTGGTTAAGCTGAACAGATGATCTACGCTATCTTCAAGTAATCTAAGTTTGGCTTAATTGTATTGATAAAGCAAGTAATGCAGTCTGGATGTACAGAAAATAGTTACACCTTACAAACTAACTGTTCACATAGCTAAAATAACAATAATTTTACAAAAAAATCTGAGACCCAATGTTGGGGAAATATTTTTTTGTATGCTCCCAACAATGGCCTGTTCCACTGGTTTCGGTGTTCACAATGAATACTCATATGCCTTCCGGAAACTTCAGGAACCTTGTTACGTATATGTTGCTGAGCTGGCAGCAAAAAAAATCGCATTGGGGATAATTACCGGCATGCCCATAGACCATTATTTCACCTTTTCAGATAGTCTCAGTTCTATTGAGGCCCTGCAGTCGATGAAAACAGTGAGGCACTCATCTTCCTTGCACAAATAAAGGAGCAGATGTGTGTGTAGGTCGAAAGATCATTTAAGATTACCTTTGTATGGGTCCCCTCACATTGCTCAATTCCAGGCAATGAGATGGCGGACTCTCTAACAAAGTTGGGCGCACAAGAAGGCGAGATTTTTGAAAGAAGAATTTCACATGATGATTTTTTCCCATTAGTACGTCAGAGTTCTCTTCAAAGTTGACAAAACGATTGGACAAGTAATTCTCTTGGGCGGTGGTTACATTCCATTATTCCAAATGTTTCGTCGAGATCGTGGTTCAAAGGTCTGGATGTAAGTCGCGGTTTCATTCGTGTGATGTCAAGACTTATGTCCAACCACTACTCGCTAGACGCACATCTCTACAGAATTAACTTCGTCGATAGCAATTTATGTAGGTGCGGAACCGGTTATGATGACATCGCTCACGCAGTCTGGCATTGCCCGGATAATGATGCCTCCAGAGCACGACTATTGGATACCCTAGTGGCCCGAGGTAGACAACCCTTCCGCGAGATAAGAGATGTTTTAGGAATGCATGATCTTCCCTACATGCAAGCGATTTACGAATTCCTTTGTTTGTCTGATCTAAGAGTGTAACATCATCACCCTCTTTCCTTCCACTCTAGTGAACTCCCTACCATTGTGTCCCAGTTATACTATCCTTTTGTTTTCGTGCTACTTGTACCTGCCGAGCAAGCTGTGGTCACCCACCTGCGGCTTAGTTCCTGAAAGGGACTACAGGAATCGAGGATTTGGTAGATGTCGCAACCAAAAGCAGCAAATAGTGGCTTAAATAAGTTACCTACCTAGCCCTTTCCAAACGAAAATGTGACCCATTAACCTCGAGCTAGCCACGAGTAATTGGCATCCCTCTTTTACTAATAACAAAAAGTCAAATGTTTTGTACAACAATATTGAATATCGGCTCCGTAAAGTGTTACACACGCTTGAGCCTTACAAATAAACGAACTGATTAATAAAAAACAATGGCCTGCTGTATCAATAACGTCAATTAATTAAATTTTCTCTTAACACTGCTCATGAGATTTTGGGCGAGGCTTTGTCCATCTTCCTCACACAATTTCTCCCAGTTTTTCTTCAAAGCTTCATCGGTTTTGAATGTTTTTCCGCTTTTCTTCAACTTTCTCCTCATTATCGCCCAAAACGATTGGACTAAGTTCTGGTGTATTTTTGGCGGGTTCGCCTCCTTCGGGACCACATTAACGCCGTTCGCTTCGTACCAATCCATTACAGGCTTGGCGTAATGGCACGAAGCGAGATCCGGCCAGAACAGTGTGAGACCACGGTGAGAGCGGAGCAAAGGGCAGCAAGCGCTTCTGCAAGCATTCCTCTCGATAAATGTGCCCGTTTATGGTGCCGGTTGTAACGAACGGCTTGCTGTACAGTCCGCACTCGCAGATCGCCTGCCACAACAGGTACTTCTTCGCAAATTTGTCCATCTTTCTCTTCCAGAACTTTTCCGAAACCTCCATGCGGAACGTACCGACAAAAAACTCGAGGCCGGGGATTTTTTTGGTGTCCGCCTTGATATATGTCGCGTCGTCCATGACGAGACAGCCTGGCTTGACCAGCCACTCACGGTACAGCTTCCTCGCACGCAATTTGACCACCGCGTTTTGCTTGTCAGTCCGGTTTGGCGCCTTCCTGACCTTAAAAACACGTACCCCAGCCCGCTTCATGGTCTGCTGGACGAACCACCACGAATTGACCTTTTTGTCCACGTCTCGGGTGGAAAGGCTCAGGTTATTCTTAAAGTACTGCATTATCTTCCCCGCCTTCTCTGGGTACTCCGTTTTCGGTTTTCGGCCGCTTCCAGCGCGCCGCTCGATAGTCTTCGTCTCCTGGAACATCTTAACAACGCGGTACACGGTGGAATGGTGGATTCCAAGCCTTCTGCCGATCCATCTATGCGACTGTCCAGGATTATCGATCGCCGCGCCCAAGATTTGCTGGCGTAGCTCTTCTTGTTTCGAATGCGTCTTGAAACCTACTTGACAGAACGCGATAAAAAGTTACACCCAAAACAAAGTGTCGCTTTTTTTCCGAGTCCAATCTTTATGCTGAAGAAAATTATCAAATGAAACCAACTGATATTTTATGTATATTATTTTGCTGAAGAGTAAAGAAAATTATTCCACGAGTTAAAACCTGTAAATGTTACCGTGAAGCTAACGCGACTGAACCGAAATGAACAACAAATAACAAATCGGTAATCTTGGAAAGCACAAGCACTGTTCTGAGAATCGACAACGAATAAAAACGAGTTGAATTTCCGACTAGTCCCAACATTCAAGGATCCATCAGAGTCACAACAACACAACAGATCTATCAAAAGTGGCTCCATTCAATTTCAACCGACACGTGTCCAAATCTTTCGAATCTGAGCAAAAGTTTCACAATCACCACCGTACACTTGTTTACAGTTCGTATTCATACCTTACTTCCTAAAAATACACCCAAATTTAAAGGTTCATTCGATGTCGCTACCTTCATCATTTCTGGACAAATCTGGAAAATCTCATCCTCATCTGCCGGTATTATCATTTCGATTTCTGCCACGCCTGAAGCAGGTTCAATTTCACAGCAGACTCGCCTCACAGATTAAACATTACCCTGCAGCAGTGGCTCCAACGACAAAACACTGACGAATGATGCGACACGGGATGGACCGTTTCTGATGTAGTAAATAATAATAATCCTGCTCATAGCTCTGCCGAAGCGGAGTACGGAGCCATTGGCCCGCGCGGAAGAAATCCGGTAGGAAAAGTTTGATAATAACATCATCTAATTGAAACTGAATCATAAAACGAGCGGAGGAATAAGCGTCCCACCGAGCATCCGACGTCGTTTTAAATTTCAATTTATTTTGAAAGGCACTTTATTCTCACTTTTGGTGCCTGGTCTTATTGCTGGTAAATTCGACAGAAATTATTTATTCCTCGAAGCCCCTTGCTGCTCCTCGCTCCAAACATGAATCTAGGTGCTTTTTCTGATAAAACAGCACCGACTGCCTTCGACAGTCAGAAACGAAAAAAAAAACCTCGGAAAAAACAATGGAAGGAGGAAATCACGGCTGAACGGCTGCACGAATGAAACGACGACGAAACAAGGAAGTTATTATTGAGCATCCAGAATTCGCAGAGATCCCCGCTCGCAGTGTTCGATTCTAATTTCGGAAAATTTTCTTCCGAGAACCATGGGCTTTCATCAAGAGTGAAGTCGTTCCGGAGCACGGAGCAAGCCCAGCAGTTGTGACTTTAGTGCAGATGATATTATTGACGGTTTCGGCGAATAAGAACTTAGTCTTGGCTTATGTTCATGATTGATCGGCGGAAGCTCCGCTCTTCTTGAGGATAGTGGGCACAATCAACCGGGAAGAAAAATCCAAGGTGCATGAGAGCAGTAAGCAGTTAGTAAGCTCGAAGGAAAATTAATTTCACCAACAGTAGCGTGAAATGACAAAATGACGAAAATAATTTAATCAATCCTGCAGCACGTGTCAGGATGCTTCGTAAACCACAATTTTGGAGGGTCTGTGGAAACCGCGATTTACAGTCCATTACCTTTGATTTAGCTGGAATTGCAAACGAAGCTGTAATGCGGGGGAAGCTTCTGCGATACATATTAAGCTAAGTAAATTTAGCTAATTGGCTGATGGCGCTCATTCCAAGTATCAAGCCGTGGGAAACAGCATGTCTGGTTGCAATCGTAGAGAAAGGCGTGCCTAAGCTTGAAATGTTAAAATGTTAATAGGATTCTTTCCACGAAGCGTGGAGGATTGAAACAAAATCTTTCTTGCTCTGTTGGTAAGTCAAAATGTCGGGTTTATCTCTGATTCATCCTCAAAAGGTTCATCGGCAAAAAGTAGCATTGAATCAGCCTTTTCTGTCGATTCCACGAAGACTCTGGAAAACTGCATCTTCAATGGTGATTATAAGTTTGGAAATTCCATCTTCAACATGAAATCAACAAGAGATGAAGAACTTGATCTCACACTTTTTAGTTCCATACTCTCGCATAACATAAAAATTGGTATGTTGCGGATGATTCCATTTTTAATTGAACATAGGCAAACTTTGTTTGATTCTGTAAGAGGATCTACCTATTCTAGGCAAGCTCAGCAGGGTCTACTCTTTAATGAGTATTTTTGCTACGTCAGTGCACCTCCTGACGCTTTCGTGTGTTTGCATACATTAGCTCAGTGATCTTCTATCTCTTACGGTCGACAAAATTATCCAGTGAGGCTTGAAAGTGTTTTTATAGAACGCCAAACCTCTCAAATGAGTGTTACTTTTGTCGTCACCTTTTCATTTTATTCGCGCCATTTTAACTGCGTGAGAAAAAAAAGTTTGCAACGAACACATCAGCATTTTCTGATGCATGTAATTTGTTTGAAGAAGAATATGGATTATCAAAATGGTTCACACTTTGACAGCTGAACGAAATAAAGCGAAACAACTAAGCTATCATTTAAATTTGTTCAGCAACTGCATCTATGGAAAACAAACATAGAATGAGAAGCTTGAAAATCATTTGCCGAGAATAGTCTACAATGCCAAAGCAAAATTAAAGATAGTACTAAAATAAGAGGAGACATAATTAGTGCCTTGAAACTTTTAAGCATGTGGGTGAAAATTGATTGAAAGAAATCAAACCTAAAAATTGAAATGTTGACCGAAACAAGCTGTTGACAAAATCGTAGACAAAATCAATTTGAATCTGTCATATGGTTATTGAAATGGCATAGGCACTAGATCAAATCCGTCTGAAAATTATGAGCTCCGTTCGATTGCGTCTCACTATTTCGTAATACCTTATGAATGGCATCAACAGCAAATTACGGGCATTCGGTCATGAACAGGAGGTCCAATAAACAAATTGAGTAGGAGCCTTGTCATAGTGTTGTTGTTCATTCCCTGAAAGTTTGAAGAAAATGCAACTAAATATAAACATTTTGCGATCACTTTTGTGTGTCTTACTTTTTTCGAGTACAGTCTTTAAAATTTAAAGGCAACTTTTCAAAACCGAAGCAAAACTAATTAGGAGCTTTACTGCCCAAAAATTTACTGAGATTACATCAAAACATTTCTAATGATAGTAATAACTCCTCCAGATAGCTAAACTTCTACAGAAAATTTTGAAACTCCTCCTTAAATTAGTAAAACTGCTAAGTTGTGGAAACTTTTCTATAAACTCAAATAGAGGTTATATGGTCTCCTCCAGAATTATTGCAACATACCCAGAAGTTGTTGTAGACATACCGAGAAGTTGTTGAAATTTCTTCGCATATTTTTGAAACTTCACCAAATGTTTTTGAAACTTCTCTAAAATCTGTAAAAATCATCCAGAATTTGTTGTAACTTCTCCAGAAATTTTTTGAAACTCCTGAAGAACATGTAATAAATTTTCAAAAATTATTGAAACGTCTCCAGAAAATTTAATATATCTCCAGAACTTTTGCAAACTTCTGCAGAAGATTTCTAAACTCCAAGACTTATGCTGACTTTGTGACTTCCAAGGAAGTTTTCGTAGAATCTCCAGGAGTTTTCGGAACTTCTCCAGAAGTTTTTAATGAATCTCCATTTATTGATAAGAAATTGTTGAAACTATTGGAACAAATGATAAAACTCCTCCAAAAGTTTTTAAAAATTCTTCAGCCGTTTCAGCAGTTTCTTCTCCATATACTTTGAAACAGTTTCAGAAGTTTTAGTAGCTTACTACTCTAGAAGAATTCAAAGCTGTATAAAACATTTTGAGTTTCTTCTAGAAAGTTTTAATAAATCCTAAAAGTTCTTTTCCATAACTTCTCCAGAAATTTTTGTTACTTCTTCAGAAGATTTTGCAGCTTCTCGATTTTATAAATCTCCACAACACACAAATAAAAAAATATGAGTCTTGCTGGAGCTTGAATCATCGTACCTTCTTTTTTGAGACTTCTGAATAACTGAAATAATTTCTGAAGGAGTGTTGACTGAAACTCCTCCCGAAATTGTTTGAGTTTTTCTCCAGAAGTCTCAAATAAGAATCCCGGAAATGTTAAATTAATCTTTAGAAGATTTTGATACTTCTTCAGAAGTACTTGAAACTTATCCAGAAAATTTAACAACTTTTCAAGAAGCTTCTCAAACTCCTGCATAAGATTCCAAAACTTCTTCAGAAAATTCTCCTAGAAAATCTTAAAATTACCACAGATTTTTTCAAAGCTTCTACAGAAATTTTTGTACCTTCTCCCGAAATGTCGTTACTTCTTCAGAAGTTTTTTATGCGTCTGAATATTTTTTTCATGACAAATTTTTAAAACATTTGACAATTTTTTTGAATGTTCTTCAGAGGACATTGAGTCTTCTCGGAAATAGTTAAAACACTCCCAAAAATTGTTAAAACTTCTCCGAACGTTTTTGAAACAGCTTGATAAGTGTTTATAATATCTTCAAACGTTTTACCCACTTCTCCACAAGTTGTTTAAAGTTCTCCAGAAAATTACGAAACATATCTAGAAGGTTTTCAGACGTCTGCAGAAGTTTTCGTAACTTCTCTAGAATTTTTCCATATATCTCCGTAGTTTACAGATGAGAAATCAACGCAACTTCTGAAAAAGTTTTTAACACTTCTTCCCTCATAGATCATTGAATCTCCGCTAGAAATTGTTGAAACTTCCCAGAAATTAATTTTTTTGAGTCTTTGCAAAGTTGCCAGAAACTTGAATCATTGAATCTTCTCTGAAGAGGACTAAAACTCCTCCTGAAATTTTTGAATTTATTCTAGAAGCATAATTTTTTTATACACCTTCAGAACTTTTGATACTTCTTTAGAAGTAGTTATAAATCCTCCAGAAAATTTAAATCTTTCTAAAAGCATTTCAAACTCCTGAAAAAATTCCAAAACTTCTCCAGAAAATTTCAAAATCCACCAAGAAAATTTTAACATTGTCTCAGAATGTTTCAAAGCTTCTCCAGAAGTTTGCTTCAGAAATTTCATAACCTCTTCAAAAGCTTTTTATGCATCCCCATATTTTTTTGGTGAGAAATTGTTGAAACATTTGAAAAACTTTTTATAAGCTTTTCAAATGTCATCGAATCGAATTGTTGCAACTTTTCCCGAAGTTATTCATACATTGTCAGAAGTTTTTGAAATATCTCCAAAAGTTATTGACGCTTCACCACAAGTTGTTGAAACTTCTCCAGAAAATAACAAAATTCTGAAAAAGAAGGATTTCAGACTTCTGCAGAAATTTTCATAACTTCCTTCGAAGTCTTTCATACATCTCCGTAATTTACGGCTGGGAAATTGTTGAAACTTTTGAAAAATTTGTTGAAACTTCTTCCCTCACAAGTCATTTAAGCGCCCCAAGACACTGTTGAAACTTCCTTAAAAGTTTCAGATCTTCTCCAGAAGTCAGAATTTTCTCCAGATCAGATCATCAGAATTTTGTTTTCTACCTTTCCAGAAGTTTTGTTACATCTTCAGAATTTTTCAATATTTCTCTTTAAGTTGTTGAAACTCCTCCTGTAAATTAAAAAAAACAAATCCAAAAGTTCTTAAAACTTTTGAAAAAGGTTTCAAAACTTCTCCAGAAGTTTTTAAAACTCTCCTAGAAATATTTAAAAAAATCAGGTTTCGTTACTTCTCGAGAAGTTTTCTTCACTTCTCCACCTATTTTTTTAACTACTCTACAAGTTTTGTATTCACCTCCATAATTTACGAATAACATATTGTTGAAACTTTTGAAAAAGATGTTGAAACTTCTTCAAAAGTCATTGAACCTTCTCTGTAGTTGCTAAAATACCTCTATAAAATTTGTAATTACTCCAGAAGCTTTGTAACTTCTCTCAAAGTTTTCTAACTTCTCCAAAAGTTTTTGATATTTCTCTACAATTTGTTGAAACTTCTCCAGCAAATTTAAAAGAACACCAAAAGTTTTTCAAACATTTGCAGAAGATTTCAAAACATTTCATAAGAATCCTATCAAGTGTGAGCTTTTTAGGTATCGAAAACTTCTCGAGAAGTTTTAACAAGTTCAGAAAAGATTTAATGAGATGTGAAGCAGTTTCAAAGTTTCAAAAACTATTCCAAAAGTTTCAACAATTTCTCATCCGTAAATTATGGAAACAAATGAAACAATCCTGGAGAAGTAACGAAAACTTTTGAAGAAATTTTTGAATGATAGTTTCAAAACCTCAAGAGAAGTGACGAACAATTTTCTTGTCATTGCTACGCGTATTTTGTCTACAATATGTGTACTTATACTCGACGTAGTCGTATATCAGTTGGTGGACTGCACATTGGTGGAGTCTGCACATTGTAGGCGGAAAACGCCCAAAATGTCAAGATAAGCAATAAAGGAAGTTGGAATTAAATGGAAATTACCAATCTCTCTTCTCATTTTCTCCAAAAGTTTTTAATAATTTACGGATAAGAAATAGTTGAAACTTCTAGAAAAGTTTTTGAAACTTTTCCATAACTCTTGAATCTTTTCTGAAGTTGTTAAAACTTCTTTAGAAGTTGTCGATACATCTGCAGAAATTTTTGATATTTCTCTAGAAGTTTTGTCACATCTCCATAAATTTTCCCGGAAGGATTTGTAACTTCTAGAGAAGTTTTTTAACATATCCATAATATACGGATGCAAAATTGTTGGAACTTCTGGAAATCTTGTTGAAAGTTATTGACATGTCTATGAAGTTGTTGACACTCCAAAAGAAGTTGTTGATACTCGTCCAGGAGATGTTTAAACTTTCCTAGAGATTGTAAATCTTCTCCTGAAGTTCTTGACACATCTCCAGAAGTTTTGTTACTAGCCCAGAAGGTTTTGATATAACTCCACAAGTTGTTGAAATTTCTTCAGAAAAAGAAAAACAAGTTTCTGAAGTTTGCGGAACTTTTTCAGAAGATTTCAAAACATTTCCAGAAGGTTTTGAAACTCTCCTAGAAAAATAAAACAAAAATCCCCAAGAGGATTCATAATCTCTCCAGAAGTTTGCGTAATTTCTACACAGAGTTTCTATAAAATACGGATAATAAATTGTTGAAACTTCTGGAAAAGTTGTTGAAAGTAATTGACTCTCCTCGAAAGTTGTAGAAACTCTTCCAGAAGTTGTTGAAACTTTCCCATAGGTTGTAAACCCTCTCCACCCTGACACATCATCAGAACACATCATTTTTCTTGACACATTTCTTGACACATTTCTTGACACATCATTTATAATTTCTCTAGAAGTTTTGTAACATACCAGAAGTTTTTGATATAACTACACAAGTTGTTTCAATTTCTCCAGAATCATCAAAACAATTCCATAATTTTTTCCAGCACTTATCCAGAAGTTTTTAAAACGCCAGAATCCAGAAGTTTTTTAAATTTTTCATAACTTCGCTAGAAGTTTTCGTAACTTCTCCAGAAGTTTTTGATACATCTCCACAAAATTGTTGAAACCTCTTCAGAAAATTTAAAAAATCCGAATTCATTTTCCAGGAGCTTTTAAAAATCTCCTAGAAAAATTCAAAAAATTTCCCCGGAAGGATTCTAGAGAAGTTTTTTAATATCTTCATAATATACGGATGCGAAATTGTTAGAACTTCTGAAAAAGTTGTTGAAAGTTATTGACGTTGCTAGGAAGCTGTTAGAACTTCTCCAGAAGTTTGTTACATCTCCAGAAGTTTTTGATAGATTTTCACAGGTTGTTGACACTTCTTCAGAAATAAAAAAAATCCAGCAGTTTTTCAAACTTTTGCAGAAGATTTAAAACTTTTCCAGAAGTCTTTGAAACACACCTAGAAAAATTCAAAATTTCCTCGCAAGTTTTCGTAACTTCGAGAAACTTTTAACATCTCCATAATATACGGATGAGAAATGTTGATATTTTGGAAAAGTTGTTGAAACTTCTTCAGAAGTGATTCTATGGAAGAGCTATTTTTAGATCATGAAGGGTACAAAATGTTGGCTCCCAAGCACAAAAGTTGAATGCGGGAAATAGATTCTTCTGGAGTTTATCCAGTTTAGTTTAACTAAACTATTTGAAGCAAGCTCGTTAATCAGATGTATTAGTGCTGCATGGTGACAGGTCCGTGTAGAATTTATTCCAAGTTTGCAGACAAGTCTTTTCATTAAGACCACAGCTGATAATATTTTTGAACAAAGCACTATTCGCTTATCAGCCAGGCAAATCAGCAGATTAGCATGCTTTTGATACTGAGGAAACATTGCAACTGTTCTTGGCACCGAAAGAGCGTTTGATAATGTATTCTTAACATCTTTGAAAAATTGCATATGAACACGAGGAAAAACATGGAAACATAATCAGTTGGAGAGGTGCTCTTAAAAAAGAAGAATGACACCAGCATTTGGAAGCTCAACCATAGAGGTCACAGCTGCTAGAGACGATTGATAGTGGACTTGATTGTAGTTTTCCACCTTGGTATTGATAAACAAAAGATGTTCTCCTACCAACAGGCGTTTTACTGTGTTTTCGGCCAAATGAAATCAACGGGTCATGTTCGCCAATAAGAAAAGGTTTCAAAATTTTCAAACCGGGTTTGAAACCCTCACGCCTAAACCATGCTGCTATGGATGCGTTTTTCATGCGTGTAAAAACAATCTACGATATCATTTTATCATCTGCGAACGCCGAGACAACAGATGTCCATAACGACAATCCACCCTGTTCCATTCTAGACACCTAGCATACGCGTTATCCGACACAATCCCAGCCCAAAAGCCCACGCAAGTATTCGGAAACAAATCCTTTTCAATCCCCGTGCTCTCATACGTATTCGAGAACATTTCATTTCAACCCAACAATCCGAACTGACTGAAGATTCCCACAATCCCTTGCGGCAGACATATGTACATACCTACAGTATAGTAACGCTCCTCGCAGGAAGACTAAAAGTGATTATCGATGGAATATTGCAGTAGGACTCGTTGGAAATGCTAATCAAGCGTAATTTTCTAGGATTTTGAAAGCTAAGTGCTCTTGCCTCCTCCTTTTCAGTATGGTTTGCGCTCCGGTTTTGCACACCTAACTATCCGAAGCATGAGTGTGGGGAATTCTCTACCATCAGGAAAGAAAGAAAAAATCAACTGAATAACGTGAGCATCAACAAACAGCAGTATTTCGCGGAGTTAGACGTGATAGGCCATTGTGTACCATCGCAATATGTAAGCCTGAATATGTGGGCATGTGTCGAGACCTGCCACCGCTGGCTTTTCTGAATGATAAATTCTAGAAACTGTCTGACAACAGCAGAATAGGATTGCCATACGTAGGGTAGAGCGCTACTTCGGCAGTGGTCCAATTCGCTATTTCTTAGCCGTAAAAAGCCGTTTAAGCACAAAATTAAAATCGTTTGAATTGTATGCGGTAGAGTTATTGTGAAAAATTTAAGGAAATTGTTCCGCCTTCAAAATAGTGCTTCACCCTATTACAACGGGGATTGACACGGCAAAGGCATTGTTATAAATATAGGCTCAAGAATTGTAACTAGGTACTGACAGAGACTAAGCATTCATGCATGTAGATAGGCATAAAAGTGGCACGAAATAGAGAAAGGTACTGATTCCTTGAAAAAGAACTCATATATTACGCCCATTGTACAACTATCAAATCTATCATAGCCGGTGGGTTCGATTCCTGATTCTGGCGATGAAATTATGCAGATGAAATGCAATATACATGATACAGTCTTCGATATTGGAAGCCGTGGCTCCGAGTTCCGAGTTCAGTTTATCCTTAAAGGGCGAACACGAAATTATTGCGACACATTCAACAGGGCATAACTTTTTTACCATTGGGTAAAAATCAACCAAATTTTGCACATTTTCTCATTGATGTGCATTGTTTACATGCTGTCAAACTCGAAGTCGTGTTTTTCGATTCAACGAAAATGGAGGTGAACCAACGCGAGTCGAGAGAACAAATTCTTTCCAAACACCTGGAATTTCCTGACCGGTCGCACCGGAAGCTGGGAAAAATGTTGAACATTCACCATTCAACCGTCTCCAGAGTGTTGAAGCGGTTCCAGGAGCCGACGTTGAACCACGGCAAAGGAGCTGGAAGAAAACCGGGACCGGAAAAAAAAAGACGGAGGGAAAGGTGAAGCGGATGATTAAAGCAAATCCCAACGTCTCAAGCCGTGATTTGGCTAAAAAGATCGGCATGTCGCAGAGCTACGTCCAGAATGCAAAGAAGAGAGCTGGACAACATACATACAAGGTACAGAACTTCCCAAACTACGATGAGCGGCAACAATCGACGGCTAAAACTCGGGCACGGAAGCTCTACGAGAAGATCCTGACAAAATATGGCTGCTGTGTGATGGACGACGAAACGTATATAAAAGCCGATTTTAAGCAAATTCCGGGGTTGGAGTTTTTCACCGGCAAGAGCAAGTTCTATGTGGACGACAAATTTAAGAAGAAGAAAATGTCGATGTTCGCCTCCAAATATCTCATTTGGCAGGCCATCTGCTCTTGCGGACTGAGGAGTGAGCCTTTCGTGACAAAGGGCACAGTAAATGGCGAGATCTACAAATCTGAGAACCTCGAGAAGCGCCTTTTGCCGTTCTTGCAGCAGCACGACGAAGCTCCGCTATTTTGGCCAGATTTGGCATCATGCCACTATTCTAAAAGTGTCCTGGAGTGATATGAGGCCAATTCTGTCCATTTTGTTCCAAAGGACATGAATCCGCCAAACTGTCCGGAGCTGCGCCCGGTGGAGCAGTACTGGGCAATGATGAAGCAGGAACTTCGGAAGAGCAAGAAGACAGTCAAAGACGAGAAGGACATGTTAAGAAAATGGAAAAAAAAAAACTGAGAAACTGGTACCGGATGACACTGTAAAGACTTTGATGGAGGGCATCAAGCAAAAATGCGTTCAATTTTACACTCAAGGCTCCATCGATTAACTTTTCTTTTGATTTTTGAAGTAACTACCCTAAAATTTTGGTTTGATTCTAAACATTATAAGAAAATTGGCATGACATTTTGGGTGTCGCAATAATTTCGTGTTCGCCCTTTATACCATTATTATCTTCACAAAAAGCAACATCGCAGCAGCTGGCAAACGGATTGCTGTTAGACCGACCGGTTGGGTTTGTTAGTTACCCAAGTAAAATTACCAAATTCGTCGAGCTTGATTCAGTTTTATTAAAGATTTATGAAAGCCACTAGAAATCATTTTGATTTTATTATGGCACCAAGAAATGCCACTAGGTTTCATATTTACGTCTGGTTTATGATGATAAACACAGCTTTTTCACAACGATTTTAAAACCTTGTATTCTCAGAGATCAGAGATCTCAGAGATATCAGAGATTTTATTTTCTACTTTATGAACTTGTAAAATGCGTTTTTGAACTGCCATTCTAGGACTTATCCTTATTATCTTATTATGGCCAGTCAAATAAACATCAGGCTAAAAACATTACCAAATAGTTTTATAGTAGTCATCCCAAAGATTAATTTGCTTTTTGGAAAAACTGTGATTTCGCAATCGTCATATTGAAATCGCTAAATTGAAAAAGTGCACCAAATTTCAAATGTAATACAAATGATCTGTAGGTTAGATACAAATTTTGACCATAATATTCATACCTGAAAATAAAACTGGGACATAATTTTCTAAGAGAAGGAATCGATTTTTTCTACACATGAAATATTCTTTTCTTAATAACATTAAAACCTGAAGTTCTATGCATTTTTAAGCCATTTTGCGTTTGAAAACTAATTTGGATTCTGATTTTTTCTTTCTTCCCGGTTGGTCCATTAAAGGCACCGACGTGCCGGCCCGAGGAGCGAAAGGATCTTGCTATCCGTCTCCCGTTTCAGCGCTTACCGCAGCTTCCGGTTACGCAAAACAGTTTGACATTCTGAACCCGGCTTTCGCTCGATACTCTTACCTTTCTCCACGAGTTCCAGGATCTTTTATATGGCCGCTTGGCCGTATCCGACCAACAGGAAGTGTGGCATGATGAAAACTTCTTTGCTCGGGGGTAGCTCGGAAGCCGGCGGTAATTACAAACCATCGAACGTAGTTGCTTCACTGCTTTCGCCGGAATGCTGTCACTGCTGTTAACTGTCAATTTGTTTCTTATGTTTATTGCCAACTAACCGGTGGACCCACCACCAGGTGGCAGTGTAATCGCATGAAAAATCGGTGAACATTTTTATTGACGATAATAAAATAGTACCTCTCAGGTACTCCCAGGTTTCCAAAATAACTAGTTTTGTTTTTAGAGAAATATTTTGCTTGCAATTCTTAGGTATTTTTAAATTTATTTTACCTCCTTATCAGAGCTCTTTAATACCAAGGCCAGTTAGCAAGATTTCTCCTGCTCGGGTAGTCACTCCAATATCTATTTTGAGTATTTTCAAAATTTGTCCGGATGTGACATTTGAACTCGGGACTTAGGCGTGAGAGACATGGATGTCAACCGCTACATCGAGGTCGTTTTCCAAATAAATATAGATAATCTGACTATGTAAGAGCCGCTTGGCTTCAACGCAGGTATTACAGAAGCATTGGAGGAATGAGCAAAACCCCAATTAAAAAATAGGAATCTAAAACGCAAAACACGACGCTACTTTTTTTTATACCAAGACAGGAGTCAAAATCTTCAAGGAAAAATATGAACCATGGAAATTATTAAAAAAGATTCCATTTATCTATATATTTAAAAATGAATTTATGTCTGTCTGTCGGAAATTACTGAACCGATGGGCGTGATAAACTTTAGCATGTTATTATGGTGAAACATAAATTTGAACAAAACATAAGAAGTATCTCGACTATTGTGAAAATTTGTATGCCGGGGTTTTTAGGGCTCAAGTTTGAGGGGCCTCCCATACAAATAAAACACGAAATTCTGCATAACTCGAGAACTTAGCAAGCGAATGGAAGCAAATTTGTCACTGTGGGGGTTTTCACACCTCTTCAGAAGACTTCAAAACTCCAAGAGTTTTAAAACTCTTGCAAAATAAATTCATATTACCACAGCAGTCTTGTAACTTCTTAAGCAGTATTCGAAACTTCTGCTGAAGTTTTTGAAATATGTCCATTTATTGACAAGAAATGGTTGAAACTTCTGGAATAGATGTTAAAACTCCTTCAGAAGTTGTTGAAATGTTTTCAGGCGTTTCAAATCTGCTCCAGATGTTTTTGAAAATCTTCTGATTTTTTGTTAAAACTACTCCAGAAGATTTCAAAACGATTTCAGAACTTTTCTAGACAATTTTAATAAATCTTATAAGTTCTCCCGATACGAATGCCACATACATGGTAAAGTGTCGTTAATAAATAGTAATAATAATAATAATTATAAGTTCTTATCCATAACTTCTCCAGAAATTTTCATTCCTACTTCAGAAGATTCCGGAGCTTCTCCAAAATCTTTTTAACATCTCGATTAAAATACAAACGAGAAATTTTTGAATCTGCTGGAAAACTTGCTGAGACTTGAATCATTGAAACTTCTCTAGAGTTGACTAAACTCCTCCAGAAATTTTTGATTGTTTTTCCAGAAGCTTGTAACTTTTTACAGAAGTTTTGAATACATTTTCAGAAGTTTTTAATATTTTTTTTTGTATAAGTTGAAACTTCTCCAGAAAATTAAGAAACTTTTCAAGAAGCTTTTCGAAATCCTGCAGGAGATTTCAAAACTTCACCAGAAAATTTTAAAATTCTCATAGAAAATTTTAATATTACCCTAGAATTGTTCAAAGTTTCTTCAGAAGTTTTCGTAATTTCTGCAGAAATTTCACAACTTCTTCAGAAGTTTTCAATGCATCTCCCTAACTTTTCGATGAGAAATTGTTGAAACTTATGGAAAACTTTTTGAAAGTTCTTCAGAAGTCATTGAATTTTCTCTGAAAATGTACAAACTCCTTCAGAAATAATTAAAACTTCTCCATAAAATTACAAAACTTTACCAGAAGGGTTTCAGACTCCTGCAAAAGTTATCATAACTTCTCTAGAAGTTTTTATGCATTTCCGTAATTTACGGATGAGAAATTGTTGAAACTTCTGATAAAGTTGTACGAACTTTTTCCCTCACAAGTCATTGAATCTCTGCCAGAAGTTAGTGTAACTTCCCCAAAATTTATAACTTGAGAATTAAGCTAGCAAATGGAATCAAATTTGTCATGTGGGGATTTTTTAAGACAAGAAACATTTATGGTGATTTAAGACCCATCTCCTACATATGTATGTATATAAAAATGGTTTTAGGTCTATCTATCTGTCTGTCTGTCGGAAACTACTTAACCGATCGGCGTGAAAATTTGTATGCAGATGTTTTTGGGACCGTTCTGATGGTTCGAGACTCCTTCCCTTCTGAAGGAAGGGGTGGCTTCCATACAGATGAAACAAAAATGTCAACGAAACATGAGAATTATCCCGACTGTTATGAAAATTTGTATGCAGGAGTTTTTGAGGATGGAGAAAGTGATAGGGAGAGGGAGACTCCCATACAAATAGAACACAAATGTTCTGCATAACTCGAGAACTAAGTTAATGGAACCAAATTTATCATGTAGGGGGTTTTCAAACATTTGCAGAAAACTTCAAAACTTCAAAAAAAATTAAAAAACTTTAGCAGATTTCGCAACTTCTTAAGAAGTTTTTGTAGGATCTCCGGAAGATTCCAAAACTTCTCCGAAAGTTTTTTATGCATCTTCATTTATTGACAAGAAATTGTTGGAAGTTCTGGAACAGTTGTTGAAACTCCTTCAGAAGTTTTTGAAACTTTTTCAGCCGTTTTTTAAACATCTGAAGAAGTTTTATTGAACCTACTCCCCTAGCAGCACACATGTAGCGTTTTAGTAAAATCAACTTCAATGTGACCCGATTAAGTAACGATCAAGTAGCTGCAACCCATCATGATAGTTTTTTGTAGCTTGGGTCCAGAAGATTTCAAAACTATTTCAGAAGTTGAAAAACTCTTCTTCTCCATAACTTCTCCAGAAATTTGTATTACTTGTTCAGAAGATTTCTGAGGTATTCAAGAAGCTTTTTATACATCTCCATAAGAGATCCGGAGAGTTCCGGATTCAAAGATACTTGAATCATTGAATCTTCTCTGAAGTTGACTGCAACTCTTTCAGATTTTTTTGAATAAATTTAAGAAGCATCAAATGTTTTCTAGAAGTTCTTGATTTTTTTTCAGAAGTAGTTGAAACTTTTCCAGAAAATTTAAAAAAATATCTAAAAGCTTTTTAAACTGCTGCAGAGGATTCCAAAACTTCCCTAGAAAATGTAAATATTTTGCTAAAAAAATTTCAAAATTACGCAAGAATTTTTTATAGTTTCTCCAGAAGTTTTCGTAACATTTCCAGAAATTTTACAACTGCTTCAAAAGTATTTTATGCATCTCCACATTTTTTTTAATATGGCACTGTTGAAACTTTTGGAAATTTTTTTGAAAGTTCTTCAGAAGTCATTGAGTTTTCTCTGAAGTTGTTGTAACTACTTCATAAATTGTTAAAACTTCTCCAGAAGTATTTGATACATCTTCAGAAGTTTTTGTAACAAATCTAAAAGCTTTGACACTTCTCCGCAAGTTGCTGAAACTTCCCCCGAAAATTACAAAACTTTTCCAGAAGGTTTTCAGACCTCTGCAGAAGTTTTCATAACTTGTCAAGAAGTTTTTTTATACGTCTCCGTAATTTACAGATGAGAAATTATTGAAACTTCTGAAAAAATTGTTGAAACTACTTCCCTCACAAGTCATTGAATTCCCACCAAAAGTTGTTGTAGCAAATGGAAATAATTTTTTTTATGGGGAGAAAGTTTGGCGGCCAGAAATGTTTCTATAGTGGTTTGTTACCCCTTTTCCTTCTGGAAGGGGAGAGGGGGGAATCTCAAACATGACTATTATCCCTAATGTTATGACACTTTCTATCCAGGGGTAATTTGTACCGGGGAAGGTTCTTATGGTGGTTTGAGACGTCTCCCCTAATTGGAAGTGGGGGCTCTCATATAAATGAAAAAACAAAAAACTAAAACACAACAACTAAAACAAAACTGTCAAACAGAAAGTGTAGAGCCGACGTTAGTTTTGAATAAATTTTGCGATGAAAAAAAAAATCTTTCTTGTTGCAGAATTCGTCGTAGTCGTAAACAACCATCCTATTACAAAATGAAAACAACAATTATATTTGTAGTGTCTGCATGTTGAAGATTGTGGTCCCGCTGCAATTAAAGACGAACTTGCATTATCATTGCCACGAAGGAAAAAATAATCTAAAACCACTAAACAATACCTGAAAAGTCCATGGATGATCGGAGACGCACTGCCACCTTAGGTATAGCAGACGCGATACAGTGTTTCTCACTCAGCCGCTGAACAGACGCTGTTTAAGCCACACCTCCTTGGTGGACAGACGCTCGGCACGCACCTCCTCAATCTAGCTGAATTCAGAAGGACAAGAGTGCCCAGGCTGCACTATCAGCTAAGTACGCAACGCTTAGCTGGCGGTCTTTGTCATCTCTTGATCCGTGGCAGAATGAGATAGGAACTTGCGAGGACCAGAGCTCTGATGCGGGGACGCAGGCTCTGTTATCATGTATCATGTGAAATGAAAAAAAAAACTTACACTTTCTTACTTGGAAATAAAGATGTTTTTTTTTTTGAAGGGTTTCCACCACTATAGTTCTAAAACTTCCTCTTCAACCATATTTTAGGCAGCGTGCTTCAAGCTCAAACTCTACCGTTTCCAGGAACGTCGTTTTGCAAGAAACCGTCCCCCATGGTGAGGTCTACAATGCAACGCAGTTTACCGTAAAACGTCCGACGCGCTTAAGCTTATCTGTAGACGTGGAACACCTGAGCTCTTCGAAGAATAAACGTCACCCGAACGCAAACTTACATTGAAAATTTATTCTCGTAAATTTGTTTTCACTCGTTTCGTAAATATGGAGTTTGTACATAGAATAAATGTTTCGTATATTGTTTGTATTGTATTGTATTCATATTGCTTTTTATCTGGTAAAATGCTATCATTACACCTTTGTGTATTATGCACAAAATGGATTACATGAAGACCAACCAATTGCTGTTTCTCTTTTATCGTACTCGTGCATGATGGTGCTGCTGCTGAGATGGGCCGGAAATAATTTCTTTATCTCAAAATAAAAATTAAAGTGCTTCTGAGGGTTAATACTTCATGCTCAATGGTCAATTATTGTTTCACGAGTCGTCATGGCCTAGTGAGATCAATCACAAATTCTGTATCAGCTCGTTCCAAAAATACTGGATTCAAGACGATATACCAGGTTACCAGAAAAGTCCCTCTTATATCAAAAACAAACATTTTATTTTCCAAACTCGGTTTTAATTCTCAACATCAGTCTTGGTAAAAGTCATGCTCGTTAGGTTCAAAAGCGTGAATTTTCAGGCAACCAAATATTGACTACCTATAATTTCCATGCGAAAATCAAATGATAACTCGCGACAACAAAGGGAATCAGAAGAACGAACGTTCGATTTTCTAAATGTTTCGGTATTCATTTATGTAAACAGGTACATTTTCAATATGAATTTCGAAAAGTCAGAAATGAAATTCAATAAACCACAATGAATATCAATTACCCGTTGGGATCGGAAAATATACAAGTGCAGCCAGCCCAGGGTATTCTAGCTAAACATAGCTAGCAACTATTCTTATAGAACGATGATGCAGGCCCTGGTTGTTTCATGTTCGTATTAGGATTCAAAATCTTCTAATAATAATAAAAAATCATCACAAGAGATGATATTTTTTCAGATTTCGTCTAATGAATTGATTGATAATCAAAATAACATTGACAGCAGATTCTTGATCCGCACTTAGAGCCGACTTCATTCATTACAGCAAACAAAATTCAGTAATCAGTAATCATCCAAACCGGCAAAGTAAACATCATCATTACACTGTGATAAAATCATTTTCACTTCTCATGGAAATTTTATGAAAATCCAAGGCACTGCTCAACATAATATCCTTTTAGGTTGATACAGCGAATCCAGCGATTTTCTAATTTTTTTTATGAATCCGAATAGTATTCCTTCGGACGTCTTTTAAAATAGCCATTGGTTTCAGCAATGAGCTAATCATTTGAGTAAAATCCCTAACCGGTGAGCCATCTTTTCAGGTTTGGGAACAAACATTAGTCACTGGTGGCCAAGTTTGGCGAATACGGTGGAT
>JASCZW010002303.1:0-60549 GCA_034211315.2 Aedes japonicus | reverse complement strand
TTAACTGTGTAACGTATGAAACTAACAAAATTTGGGACTAGCTGCCTTGCATAAAAAGCTCTAGATACTATACTAGGTGGTGTGAAAAGTAACCTCCTTATTAGCCCTACATTATTTTGATATGTAAGAACCGGAAACACCAAGCAACACAAAACTGCCATAGTTGATTACAGTGACTTGATTGTGACTTAATTGAGTAGCATTGGAGTAACATAAACTGTATTGCAACTAGTGTGCTGCTAGGGCATCTGACTGGATAAGAAGAAATAGTTACTAGTATAATCCCTGTGCTATCGATGCTATCGATGAAAATCCAATCCCGCTACCAGTAACATTAATAGTGTTCTTTCCCGTGAGTTCAGAAGATAGCAACGAAGATATTCTTGCTCTACTCGAAGTTCAACATGAAGGTTTTGTAGTTGACAGCTGGAAAATATTTATGAGAAAAATAATTAAAAAACTTCACATTTTTTAAAATAAACATTAAAAAAAACTTATGCGAGCGTATTAGTAGATTAATAAACGTCATGTGGAACTTACGTTCAGCGTTGATGAACAATAAAAGCGTTGAAAACAATAATGCATTTTTACAAGCGTATGACATTTTCAATCTTAATTGTTTATTAAAGTCAACAGGTAAAATATTTGCCCCAATGACCGGCATCTTAAAACTAAAATCACAAAATTAAACAAACTGACAAAAAACACGTCTAAAACTACACTTATTTGTTTCTCTACGTACATTAAAATCAAATACTAGGTAACAACTATTAAAAAGACGACTCATGCTGCGCATTGGCTCATGGAGTCCATAGTTGGTTCTTGCCGCTGGAAGGCTCAGGAACGAATGTGCGCGTAGATTACGGCGGCGTATGTTGATGTCTAACATGCTGAGCAGTGAAGAACAATCAATGTTGCCTTGCAGGAGATCGCCAATAAAACAGGCTTTTGCCACGTTACGCCTTCCATCAAGTAGATGCAGGTTGATGAGCTGGCACCGACTGCTATAGCTGGGTAGATTGAACGGGTCTCTCCACCTGAGATTACGTAGGGCAAATCGAATGAATTTCCGCTGGATGGCCTCAACACGCTGGATTCCATTCTGGTAATAGGGAGACCAGACAACAGAACAATATTCCAGAATAGGGCGGACGATTGCGCAGTAAAGCGATTTCAAGCAGTAAACATCCTTAAATTTTTTGGCAAAACGGAACAGGAACCCTAACTGTGATGACGCCTTAGACACGACGTATGCTACATGGTCTTTGAAAGTCACTTTGGAATCGATGAAAATCCCCAAGTCCTTAACCGTCGTTTCGCGCTGCAGCTCAAGCCCTGCCAAAGCATAACTGAATTGATAGAGTTCACGTTTACGGCCAAATGAAATCACCGAGCACTTGGACACATTCAATGTCATCCGGTTGATGCGACACCATTCAGCGAACGAACCCAGCTGTTGTTGCAGAAAAACGGCGTCTAGTGGATGCTTTATCGCGTAGAACAGCTTCAAATCATCAGCGTATGAAAGTTTTAGGCATTTGAGGATGAGATTGACATCGTTCATGTAAAGCAGGAACAAAAACGGCCCAAGGTGGCTGCCTTGGGGCACGCCGGACAAAACTGGAAATGGTGACGAAACGTGATCACCGATTCTGACGGACATACTACGATTGGTCAGGTAGGATCGCAGCCAGATAAGCAAGTTGTTGCTCATTCCTAATTTATCAAACTTGGCTATTGCTATCTGGTGGTTCATTTTATCGAACGCAGCGGAAAGATCCGTGTAAATAGCATCAACTTGATTACCGTTTTCAAGCTGCTTGACCAAGAAAAGAGGTGAAGCACGTCAAATTAGTGGATGTCGAACGTTTGGGAATAAATCCATGCTGATCCGGCGAAATATAGTGCGCGTAGCTCTGCACTAGCTTCCGAAGAATTATCATCTCAAACAATTTGGATACTGCACTTAATGCAGCTATGCCCCGGTAATTTGAGACCAGTCTCTTGCAACCTTTCTTAAACACTGGGAAAACATATGACTGTTTCCAACAGTTCGGAAATATGCCAGTGGACAAGGAAAGATTGAACACTTTTGCTAACGGAGACGCAAGCAAATCCACGCACCGTTTCAGTACAAGCGATGGAATACCGTCCGGACCACATCCCGTTGAGGACTTCAATTCCTTGCCAGCTGCAATAACCATGTCATTGGTGATGGCGTAATGCATTCCGGAGGCAGGAAGACGGGGCACATTACTGGTGGCGAGCGCGATATCCTGCGGGTCGAGCAGCTCGTCGGAGAAAACGTTGCTGAATTGGGAACGGAAAATATCGGCAATACCGGCGACGCAATCAGCTTCAAGCACACCATCCGTCATCGTGGAGGGCAAACCGACTTCCTTTCGCTGATCATTGACGTGACGCCAAAAATTTTTCGGGTTGGACTTAAAGTTGTTTTGTAGACGGTCTTGATAAGCGTTATAAAGATGATCGTTTAATTGCTTGTACTCAGCGTTCGCTTTCACGTAACACGATTTTGTAGAATCGGTGCGATATTTGCTGTGTCGTCTAAGAGCTGCCTGCTTCACTCTTTTTAGGCGCTTGAGAGCGGAATTCGACCAAGCTGGTTTAGGTGATTGATGTTTCATCCTCACTGGAACAAACTGATCGATGGCATATAGCAGTACACCAGACATTGTCGATGCAGCGAGGTTGACGTCAGAAGCATCGAGGATCTCATCCCAGTCAACAAGTCCTAAGAAATCGTTCATTCCGCTGAAATCAGCCTTACTGAAATCGTAAAAAACACTTTCAGAGGAATCACGGAAGCAACACAATGGATTTACTGCAAATTTCATAACTAAAGGTGGATGATGCCGACAGATTTTAACTAGCGGTGCTGGTGCTTCAATAACTGTGCAATCCTCACACAGATCGTCACTAACAAAGCACAGATCAAGCATGCGATTATTCTCGTTTTGAACGCCAGTCAGTTGCCTGAGCTGAGCGGTACTATACGCATCAAGCAGTTCTCGTGATGTCATGCCAATCGTAGATCGAGAAACGATAGGAAAGTAGTGCCCAAGAGAATTTTGCTGCCAGTAAATCGTACCCAGGTTGAAATCGCCGAGAATGATCACTTTGTCCCTTGGATTCAACTGCGAAACGACCCAGTTCAGCGAGTCAAGATGCTTTTCGATAAGAATCGCGTCATTTACTCGGTCGGGAGGAAAGTAAATCACGCAAACGTAGAGCGATGCATCGTCAGTAGCCAATGCAGCCCATATTTGCTCTGCCGATGAGCTATTGGGAGGATCGACCGAACGGGATTTGAATCTCGAATGAACAGCAAGCAGAACACCGCCACCGATACTCTTGTTGCTGTTAGAAGGTGACCGATCTTGTCGATAAACGGTGTAGGAATCGTCAAAGAGTTGATTCGTCGTAGTGTTTCCGTTAAGCCAGGTCTCGGTGAGAGCGTAAATGTCATAGCAACCATCACTAAGGGCCAATTGATACTCGGCTAGAGAACTATTTATCCCACCAACATTTTGGTAGTACACCAGGACACTCGAAGTAGCAGCTTGTCTTGGTCCTCGGGTGGCAGTCATGGGAGCTGCAGCTCCCTGCGTAACGGTTTGTCTCGTTATCTCAGATGGATGAGCGCCTGATTGATCGGCTGCAGAGCGAAGCTGATGGTAGTTGCTAGAATGAGTGGTTTCGATCAGACTCTGGACATTCGATGAAATAAAGGAATACTCGCCGGGTAGAGGTTGCTGGAAGACCCTTTCACCACATTCGACCACAGGACCAGGACGACTATGTAGAACGACGGCAGCGTGTGGCAGGACTGGGTCAAAGGGCTCAAGGGCTTCCAAAGGGCTTCCTACGGCGCGTCCTGGTGTCCGGAGCGGCTGACAGTCTGATCTGGGTGTCTCGTAGCGATTGACTACATCATTACTGTCCATTTGTTTATCTAGTTGGGGTGCACTCGAGCTATGATTGGCAGCATCAAAGACCGTATCGCTAGCACAGGAACGTCTGAATTGCGACGGCTCGACTGAGCTAGGCGTCCGGCGTTCCGGGTCCAATGACGGTGAGCTCGGTTGATAAGTGAAATTGCGCGAACATGACGTTTGGTTCGAAGCACTGAAAGCCAAAGAAGCATCACGAAACGAATCGTTCGGAAAAGCAGCGTACTTGCCTGCGGTAGAGGTTCGGAAGATCCCGTCTCCCAACTCAAACACAGGGCCGGAACGGCTGTTGTTCGCTGGCGGGATGGGCTCGACTGCAATGAGAGGGATAGGGACTTCCTTTGGACTTCTGGCAAGTGTGCGTTCCGGTGTAGAGCAAGATGACAGTTGGTGGTCGCATCCGAAACTATCCCAAATAGGCACGATAGAAGAAGCGCTGGAACACGAAAACTCATCAGGCAGAGAATTGTTACAAATCGATGCATACTTGCCTGAGTGAGGAGTTTGGGAAACCCTTCCACCGAACTCGACCACAGGGCCAGAACGACTCTGATGGCAGGAGATGGAACGGCTTTGGTGGCAGGAAACAGCTGGCGCGACTGGGTCGAGTGGTTTGGGGTCTCCCATAATGCGACAGGCAGTGCGTTCTGGGATGATTGCAGCAACGGTGAGGGACATCGGAGGTTCGTTTCGTAGGCAGCTAAAGCAGCAGAGGTCTATTGTTAAGATTCGGTACTATACCTTCGTCATCTGTAGGTTGAGTTTGTCACTGTTCCGGTCCATTCCGGGCGATTTTGGTAACTTTCTTCGACCGAGAATCATCGAACTCGCGGAATTGAATAGTTTCCGGCCACGATTCGCAGGAAAGGGCCACATCCCTTTTATTGTGCTTGACACCGACTTTAAAGGAAACATAGTTTAACGTCGACGGATCTATTCCTTTGGGAACCAGTTTTATAACCCGTGGTTTCTCATGTGTCTCCAAACACAAACACTCAGAGACGAGAGATGAAATTTCGTCATTCGTAGTACTGGGATGAAATGCTGATAAGTACACCCAAAGCAGATCGTCATTTAGGTCAACGGTTTTTGACTGAATCGATAGGAGCTTTTTTCCGCGAAGTATTGGTTTATTCTCAGAGCTGGACGAAGTACGGCGACGCTTTGAAGTGCCACGAACAGAATCAATTCGATCATGTCTTGGCCAGCGTGGAGTTGAGCTGGCTGGAATCTTCGAATCAACTTTGACTGCCAGAGCAGTAACAACTGAATTCAATTTAGCGATATCCTCCTTCATCGAGTCTACTGCATTCGTCGTCACAGTTGTTTCATTGACGTTACGGCTTACAATATTTCGAAAGTGGCCGTTTGAAAAAAGCACCGCACACTGATCGCACATCCAGAAAACATTGTTTGCGTACAAACCAAGTTGATCGAGAAGCTCGACATCAACTTTTGCGCAAATTACGTGGAATGTATCGCCACAGAATCCACGACAAACGATGCGTTCGGAATCCAAAACAGTTTTTAGACACTTTTTGCAGGCCATGATATTAATATTCGTTGTTTCTGGAAACCGCCTTTGAGTATGCAACCCAGCAATAGCGTAAGAAACAGCACAACGGGGACGGGTTTAGCTCGATGTGGCGGACAATGGGTTTGTTGTTCGTCAGCAGATAATGGGTTGGCAAGCGACGGAGATGCGACTAGGCGGTAAGTCACACAGCACAATAAATTAAAAATAGATTTTTACGCGATTATGCACTGGACGTGAAAAAAAAAACTTAATTCCGTAATGAACGATAAAATAATAAATTAAATGACACTAAATACGACACAGAAAAACTTATTTAACACGGGTAAAAATATGATTGAGCGGCGAAGTAAAAATAATCGTTGTTATCGTTGCGAATATACATAATCGTTTAAATACGATTATACACAATCGTTTAAATACAAGCTAAAGGAGGCGTAAACAACAAAATTGTTTGCAATCTTTCATGGACTGTACAAGAATGTTTGCAATCTTGCATACAACAAGCTAGATTCAGGCGTTATCTAGCTAAAATTTTCATGAAAAACCCTACTATTTTTTGGCAAATCTAGCATTTCCTTTATGTTCATTAGATAACACAAAAAAAAATGTTTCTTTTTGTCTGTGTGGGACATCAATGAAAGCTCTTGAAGAATGCGAATTTGTCTTGGACTACAAATTTAGAAACGCTCCTATTAGGAAGAAAATTCCCCCAGGAAAACTGAATCGGAAAAAATGGCTAATGGCCAATGGCCTTGTAAATGTTACAAGGACCTGCGATACTGGAGTCGATAATAAGGGCAAAAACACGATTGATCAAAATGTCCTAAGATCGAGTGACTCCTAAAACACCGAAAGGACTCTAATTTAAACAAATGAGGCTAAAAGCATCACTACAAGGACTGGTGATAAAACTGGATGGAAGCACCACTAATCAGCATAAGCGTAGCCAAGGGAGGGGGGGGGGGCAGGGTGGTGCCGTTGACCTCCTCTTAACTTTTGGTTTTACTTTTAGATTTTTAATGTTTGTTTGAATGTTTATTATATATTTTTAATGTTTTTAGAGATTGCCCCTTTGCCTCAATGAAATAGCGCGAAATTGTCTTGATTTTGTGACAAGATGAAGTAAAAATGTGCAAAAAAAAAGTGGACATCCATGATTTTTTTTTCAAATAGTAACGACAAAAATTGTATGACACTCTTTTCCCTATCATCAAGAACACAACCTAGCTAACCTAATGTATCCAAACAAACATCTCTTATCTGTAATGGTAACTATATGACGAGCATTGACTGCTTTTTTCCCCGCTAGCTGAGACTGAAAAAAGCTAAGTTCAAATCAATGTTCAGTTCTTGGCAATCAACAAACTGAATATTTTAATCAATGTTATAGCTTTCGGAAGCCAAATAATGCTTGATAAAGAAACATAGTTCATAGTTAGAAAGTATATAAACGGCAAATGTTTATTTGAACAATTCATAATATGGGCCAAACCGGTCAATGTAACATCGCTGATCAATGTTTTTCTCTTTCACGGTACAGTAGTTTCGTATTATTAAGAATATATATTAATTATATCCTTTAGTTTGATTCAGTATTTTAAAGTATTGTTTTCGTATCCAAGAGATTTTAATAGAGCATATGCTACGAAATTATTCGGGCGAGACGAGACAACTCGAATCCGATTTTCGAACTAGTCATTTAATAAGCGTGTGAGAATGCAAGACAGCATGCTCATCAAAGCGAAAAGTTGCAGTTGTCTTATCCTATTCAAAGAGTTAATCCGTTTCTATGAGCATGAGCATGAGCGATAAGCATGATTGTCCGCCCGAGCTTGCTACTTCGCTGCTGCCTCGCATCGCGTTTTGTTAGGATAGGAATGTGTGGACGTGATACTCGCTTTAATAGAAGCCAAGACCGCCACTGCACGTTCACGAGAAATTACTAGAATGTTGGGTAACATGATTGGGTTCTTTTCAGTATACGGTAAGCTGAATTCACGCGGCGTTTAGTAAAATATTTTAATATAGTACCGATTTCTGATTTGAACCTTAGTATATCAACAGTAGGATACTATTAGAGTCACTCACAAAATGGAATAGTGATTTACTTCCTCCAGGATATGGTGGTATGGCGAGCAGGGTAAACCAATATTATGGATCACAATTAATTGTGATCCCCACCACCGGTCCACCTTCCCGGCAATCCAACACATCTCACCAGGAAGCATTTTTGTTGTTTGTTTTGTGCACGCTTGATCACTCGTATCACCGAATTATAAATAACCGAAATAATACGAATGTGCCATGCCTGCTAGCAAAATAGTACGTAGTAATGCATCGACACAGCTGTTCACAGCCGATGCACGAAGCAAACTCTTGTTTCGGAAGCTTTTCATTTTTACAACTGTATCAAGAAACAATTTATGCGAATCAATTGCGAAATAGAATACAGCACTGTTTCACTGTTTAGTATGACAATGGCATAAAACAAGAATAAGGAGAAAAGGTTCATTGACAGGAAATTCGCAATCAAATACTTACCACAAAAAGTTGAGAACACTCGCATGAATCAATATTCGATATTCATTACTTCTCATTCAAAATTTGATTTCGGAAAAGTTTATTTGCCGGTGAATTTAGAGCACATTGCGTGCATTGTTTTCTACTTATTGGAAGTTTATCAGTTCTTTGATTCATTGTTATCTAGTAGTACCATAAATGGACATTCGAAATGTTTTAAAGTAAGTATAGTAATTTTTAGCATGTAATTGAAAGAAACAAACGAGAAAAACTAAATGAATACAGCTGCAATAAACACGAAGAGAAGATGATGCAAAATGCATTTTCATGTAATTCAATGATACACCAATTTAGTTGCATACTACTCAGACAGACTCCGTTTGATACGACGACACGACACCATGGTTGCTACATAAACTGTGTTAGATACAATGTATCGATACGTCGTGTTTCACTTGGATCATATCAGGTTAATCGGTTCAAATTTCCAAACGGAGATGCACTAGTGTATCTAAACTATTTTCTAAATATTTAGGAATAGCAGATAGAACGCATACTGATTTGTAATTGAAAATAAAACTACCTAAATTATTTGATTACTCGTGTACTAGGATTGCAAGAAGTCAAAATGTAGTTCATAACAGCTTGCTTACATTTGCGACTTACTTCGGTTTAAAAAGTTATACTTGATTTTCCTGTTTAGATAATATCAGATGAAATAATTAAATTAAAGTTAAGTTTAAATTACACAAACCATAAGCAATAAACCACAAAAACTCGAAATTTATGTTTGTTTAAAGCTAACCACTTATTAATTTTCTATTGAATTTCTATTGAAAAGTTAGAGCACTCAGAGTAAAAAACTTTGTTTTTGACGAATTGCTTTGTCAAAATATGCACTGAAAATTTATTTTCGTATGTAAGCTTTTACACGTTTCTTAAACATGGATTTTGTACATAAAACAAATGTCTCGTCATTGTATGAAACATTCTTAATGGTTATCATATGCTATCATTAAACCTTTTTTAACAACGCACCAAGTGAATTTTGTGAAGATCATCCAATTGCTGCTTCTCTTCAATCGTACTCATACATGTTGGTTAGCCTGGGACACGGCCATATGTAAGAAAAAAAAATTCGCTCCCTAATGCTTTTTGGAAGCCTTTTGGGTCCTATTATTACTGTGCAAAATTTCAGCTCGATCGGTGAAACTATATTTTTTGCGCACGAGGTTTCAATTTTACATAGGATTTTGTATGGGAAAATTTACTTTTACATAGAATAATCTGGCGAGGTGACCCGTTGCCATCTAATAATAAGTGGACCCAATTTTCCTCTTGTAAATTTTTCAAGGAAACTTTTCTTTCAAGACTGCAAAGCAATCCAACGATTGTGGAAAAAGTTATTGAGCTAAAACTGATTACAATTCAAACGAACGGCTCATTGAACTGTTTTTCCTAACAACACTGCCACTTTCAGCATGGCCTGTAGCCTGCTGCTGTCAGCGCGAAGCAACCATGTTGTTGTGGGGTGTTCACTCGACATGGATAGAAGCCGATATCATGCACATAGAACAGTTTGACAGTTGACTCCGTTAGAACAAAGTTATACAAAGCTTCCGTTGCAAGTTCGAATTATGATCTGTTGCTTGAAGAAAATGGAACAGTGTCGATTCCTTTTGTTGGCGTAGTTTTGAACTCGTTCAAAGCCAAAATAATGCCAACAAAAAGGGATGCGCTTCAAGTGATGTTTTATTATAATTACTTGAAGCATTATGCCATCCCAGAGTGCATCGAAGATGTGGCTAAAATGGCTGTAAAGTTAAAATGAAAGCTAAAATGGGTTTGAAATTAAGTGAAGTATTGAAGTCTTAGTAGCAGCACATTGACTGAAATACGATTTTTTCATATTTCTTTGAGTCATATTTCTATGATGTACCAATTATGTAAATTGTACCAATACTTTGAATTCTAAAGCTTAGAGTCAATTGTCTGAAAAAGATATTTATTCGTTTTTCCGAGCATCCTATTTTGCAGAGCTTCAGGTTCAGCCTATATTTCTTGTTTAGGAGGTCTTACTCTACTCTTGATTTTTTTTAGTTAAAATGTTTAATTGTTTAGATAAATCTTATGCAAAAACATGTAATCCCTTTAAAAAATTACGCTTGCGTATAAATGACCCCGTTAAAAATGATAGGTCCACTATACCGGAAGCGTGTGCACAGTATCATCCAAACCAAAGATTATATGCGCATGATGTCGGCTTCTCTCCATGTCGAGTGAACACCCCACAACAACGTGGTTGCTTCGCGCCAACAGCAGGCTACAGGCCATGCTGCAGGGGGCAGTGTTGTTAAGAAAAACAGTTCAATGAGCCGTTCGTTTGGACTGTAATCAGTTTTAGCTTAATAACTTTTTTCACAATCGTCGGATCGCTTTGCGGTCTTCAAAGAAAAGTTTCCTTGGAAAATTTCCAAAAGGAAAATTGGGTCCACTTATTTTTAGCTGGCAACGGGTCACCTCGCCAGATTATTCTATGAAAAATTAAGTTTTCCCATATAAAATCCTATGTAAAATTAAAACCTAGTGCGCAAAAATATAGTTTCACCGATGGAGCTGAAATTTTGCACAGAAATAAAAGGACCCAAAGAGCTTCCAGATATTAAAAGGGAACTGGAATTTGAATTTTGACCCAGGCCAATGTTGGTATTACTGCTTGGGTCGGCTGGAATAACTGATTTTTCCCAAAATACAAATTAAAGCGTTATCGAGAGTTTTAAGCTCATACTTATTAACCAAGTGACTTGTAACGAGTCACCCTAGAGTCAGACCTAGTGAGATCTTGCCATAAAAGTCCGAACCTCATGTCAGAAACATTAATAAATATGCTAAACAACTTCTCGCTGTTTGCGGTTTTTTTCTTCAATTTCATACTGAGTCGATATAAAAGATCTGTCAGTCAACTCTGCATTTACTAGAGAGACATGTCTTTTTTTATTGATAAAAACATATTCGTAGCACTTTGTGTTGTTTTCGTACAATGAAAGAATGTTCTTTCTGTGTCAACAAATGCTTCGTGCTTTTAACAGTTACGAAGGAAGCTTTTTGAAAAGTACAATTCAATTTCGTTGCAGAAAACATCAAATAGATTTGTTAGTCATACCTTCGATTTCGCAATAAAAGTGAAATTTAATTTTCAGTGTGGGTGAGAGGGTCGTGGAAGAAGAGTACATTTGGCTTTGTGCACAAATTACGTAACGCATGAAGGGGGGAGAGGGGGTTTGAGCAACCGTTACTTATTGTGACATATGGGGGAGGGGGGGGTTTCAAAATCGTTACGTAACAAAATAACCAATTTGAAAAAAAAAATCAAAAGTGAATAACCAATTTGCATCATTACAATTTTCGGTATGCCAAGCAAAGTAGCATGTTGCAACTAGAAAAGGGTTAATTTATACTCATCAAGAACTATGTTAAAAAATTCTGGGAAACCCCACTTTCAATACGTCAAATGAAAGCTTTCAATCCATATTTTGAAGGAAAAATATCGAAACTAAGACAAAAGTTTGTTTTTGTATTGTTTATCATGTTTGCCGTAACTGGAACATTGCACCATAATTTTAAATGTTTATTTTTTATGGAAGTGGACATAATAGAGACACATTTATGGCCAGGGGAGCCAGAAATCTGAAATTCTAGAAAAAATGGATTAAGTCTATCTTTGGATTACCAGCTAAATTCTAAAGCTTCGATAAATGGAGACGTACTATTTAAATGTGATCTACTAAACGAAAGGTACCTTATGGCGATTTGCATCATCAATTGGTGCAATTTTCCATATATCGAACATCTACACGTTGAGAAATACATTGTTCTGTATAGATTGAACTAATTTTATTGTTGACTTATGGCTTACCCATAATTTTTCATTCAAACAATACCGATTTTTGAAGCAACAACAATTTTTGTTGTTTCTAAAAGCGCTGTAAATGAGGCTTCTATTGAAAACAAAAAGCATTTATTGTTGAATCAAAACATAAGATCTTTGGACACAATGTACCTTTGCATTATTTCGACCAAAGCGGATGAATTGAAAAAAAATATTGTTATTTATATTAGAACCATTGAAATAATAAGAAATTAGGTTAAATGTTTTGTTGATTTTTGATGCTACAAAAAATTTTTGTTGAATCAATAATGATTTCTGTTAGAAATATTAATTGTCTAACAATATTGGATTCGACACGAAATTTAGTTGTTTCAAATATGCGATTGCATTAAACAAAAACAATTTGTGGTTTGATTTAATACACAAGAAATGTTAATACTAATAATTGCGTTCAATCACCCAATGTTCCTCTGCGTGTAGCCTACATCAAATTCACTTGTTACTGCGTCTGTTGTTCTATGTTTCTGACGTCATGAATTAGTCGTACACAGCGCGCCCTTATTCATGCACTGCACGGATCAAAAAGAAAACTATGATTGGTATATAAAAAAATAAAATCAATAATAATTAGATTAAAATAATTGCAATAGCATAATACTATGCATTGCATAAAATATTGTTGCAATCTTTTAACTATAATTACGTGATATGAATCAAATCAACTTTTTCTTGATACTTTAAATATATAAAAGACATTTGAGTAAACTTGTTGAACTTATATTTGCAACAGTTTTAAGAACATTCAGTAACTTGAATAAATGCAGTACAAAAAGTGCAATGTTTTCGTAATCTTTAAAATAGCTTTAAGTTACTTATATGAAATTAAATGACTGATGTTTACAATCTTTCCGAATTTCAAGTAACCCAAATGAGAATTAAACATAGAAACAACAACAATAACCAGTTTTTGTGATGATTTTATCACAATTGAGAAATAGGGGGGGGTCCATGTGCGTTGCGTAATTAAAGGGGGAGTGTTACTTATTGTTACATAGGGGGAGAGGGGTCCAAAATCCCGTTTTTTGGCGTTACGTAATTTGTGCACAAAGCCTTTTCAGTACAAACTGTTTGTTAACCCGGTGCAACCCGGTGCACCTATGCAAAATCCAACATGACTGTAAAGATAATAATTCGACACATTACAGTACCCGCTAGATTTTGGCATGGTTCCGCATTAAATTGGTTCGATTTTGAAACATATGAAAAATCAAAGGTTTTTAAAATCCTTTTTGTTGTTGCATTCCAGAACAAATTTAGAACTGTTTAATCTTGTTGCCGGAATAGGACGGGTATTGTAAAATACATTGGGTGAGAGTAGAGAAGATAATCCAACCGTCGTTCAGGCGAATTGTCACAAAGTGAGGGCTAGATTCCCGCTCCAGTGGGTGGAACTTGAAAATGTCCCTGTTGTACTGGTCAACCAGGCGTTGAATATTTCTTGTTAAGCGTGTCCTTGTGTAGTTGAAGACGATATAATTCTCTCTCTCTCTCTCTCTCTCTCTTCTCTTCTCTCTCTCTCTATCTCTCTCTCTCTCTCTCTCTCTCTCTCTTAAAAAAAGCTTGCCCTCCCCTATTTGAATTCCTGCAGAATGTCATAGGACTGACATTTGTCCTGTGTCATAGTCCAACCAAAAAATGACTACCATGCTGTTCTTGGGGAACGAAAAGTTAAATCCAAAGAATAGTTTCCTAATCATTACATTCAATAGTCAAAACAGTATTGAATTCATCCAAATAAATCTCCATCATGCAAAGGTTGCAAGAGCTGTACTTTGCCAAAGATTTATCCCAATAAACTGGGTATTGTTTTTATCCAGGAGTCATGAAAGGAAAATACTAGGCATTGATACTAAATCAACAGATACAACACAACACAACAATACAACAGATTCCAAGATCTGCTTTTCTTGTTAATGGAAATGTTAAAATGCTACCCATTACAGAGTTTGTTAAACGGGACTTTGTAGCGGCGATTTTTATAATACGCGTAGAAAAACAGAAATCGACGTAGCATCTTTTCCAGGCGACGTAGAAGATATAATTCCGACTGATGTATCAGCATTCTTAACATGCTGTTATTCGCAAAATACAGCATTTATCATGCAAACGTTCATCATATAATATGGAACAGCACAGATTTTTTGGTGAGTGTTTATTAGAATACGTAACATATTATAACATAGATAATCAGTTGAAAAACAAAGTTGCATAAAACTTGAAATTTTCAAAAAAATGTAACTCAAAAACGGCTTGATAAACATTTATAATTTTTGGATATGTTATGTAAAACTGTTTGAATTTTTATAAAAAAATATAAAAATAAATAGTCGTTGTGGTCCAACATTTCAAAATCATAAAAAACGAATATTTTGACCATTTTATCAAATTTGAGTAAATTAATTATTTTAACCAATATTTAAGGTAAAATTTTTAAGTAACATGCTTTCTATTCATAACAAAACATTGCAAATCGATTCAGTGGTTCAAAAGTTATAATTTTTTTTTAATAAAAAAAATCCAAAAATGTCTATTTTTCTGGTAACCCTATATCAAACATGGTCATCCTAATAAAAAAAATAAAAAAATACGGATCCTATTATTTTCGATGAAGAACATACTTGTTTTTTCAACTCAATTCTTTTCCCGTGGAATTGCTGTATTAATAATGGAGAAACTAATTTTTCCTTCATTGACTCCCAAAGGTGAGAAGTGCAAGATTTAACACTCTGTAATAACATACTCTCGGAAAAAAAAAACATAATTGACATGTTTCTGATGAACTATCTGTACCAGACCACAAACATAAACTATTTGTATACATAAAGTGCATGACAGTATCAAAGAAACTTTCCAAGACCCTAGGAAAATCAGCAGGGATCTCTTGTATTCTAAACTAGCTGGAGATGGTAGTTTCTCGGAAAAAAAGTATTAACACACACAAACACACACACACACACACACACACACACACACACACACACACACACACACACACACACACACACACACACACATACACGCACGCACACACACAAACACACACAGCATCTACAAAACGGATTCGGGAGAACTTTCGTCGTCGGGAAATTCTCCGTCGAAGTAGGCTAGGTCCACTGCCGGGGACTAGCCTGAGTAGAGCATGAAGAAGCAATTGGTCGTCGGGGCGCCTGTGGACTGGAAGTCATCCTACAACCATAACCACATGATCGACCTAGACATCTTCCCGGATTGCATCGGTTTCGGAAGAACTTCCACCGCCGGGAACCTCTTCGTCGAAGTAGGATGGATCCACCGTCGGGGACTATTCTGAGTAGTCCGTAGCGGCATGGTTCCGCATTAAGTCGTTCGGAAGCAATCCTCCAACCGGAATCGCTGGACCAACCTCGACACTACCGAACAACATTGAAGCAAGCATATCGCGTTCGTTTACCGTTTCGGGAGATATTCGTTCGTCGGGGAACCCTCCGCCGGAGTAGGCTATCTCCACCGTCGGGGAGTATGCCGAGTAGCACCGATTGAGACAAACCGCCAGTTCAGGGTCGTCGGGGTGCCAGTAAACCGGAAGTCACCCTCCAACCGGAATCGCTGGACCGACCTCGGCATCCAACTGGTCAACAAGAAGAGTAGTACATCTACAACCGGAGTGCGCAGCAGCAGAAGTTTTATGGTGAAAAGATCAGCGAACTAGCGCGACTAGCTAGGCCTGGCAACAAGAGAAGTGGTCACTTCCAGTGGAATCCGGGGGATACAGGCAGCGTTAGACTTTTGGTGGAGTTTAGAGGAGTAGGGTTCTGAGTCATCTTTTCTGTTCAGAGTCCCTCATTCTGGCACACGATGGACGAATGCGGTAGCTGGAGTCGGGCTACGGAACGTGTGCTGGGACGGCGTAAAAGCTTTACCAGCAAGTAAAAAAAACACGCACACACACACACACACACACACACTGCGTGTAGAATGTGCCCCCTTGCACGCGGAATAGCTGACAGCATGGCTGACTGCGGCATGTGATACCACCATGCCGGGGAAGTTGAAGCCAAGAAACGAACGGCGCCCAGTATACTGGTGGAACGAGGCACTCAGTATCCTTCGAGCTAGTTGTCTCAAAGCCAGAAGGCTAGTTCAGCGAGCAAAAACGGAAGCGGATAGAAAAGAGCGTAGGGAGGCATTCCGCATTAAAACGAGAAGTACGGAGAAGCAAGTCCAGATGTTTCGAAGAACTGTGCCGAGATGTCGATTCAAATCTCTGGGGCAACGCTTGCCGAGTAGTGATGGCAAAGCTTAAGGGTCAAGCGACACCGGTTGAAGGATGCCCGGACAAGCTGCAGACGACCCCAGTATGACCCTACGGCATAGCCACCGACACCGTACGGCAATGAAGTTGCAGCAGCAACTGGTGGTACACGAGTCTCTAACGATGAGCTCCTGTCAGTGGCAAAAGGGCTGAAGGTGAACAAAGCTCCGGGTCTGGATGGAATTCCCAACGTGGCATTGTAACTGGCGCAACCGAGGTATCCCGACATGTTTAGGAGTGTGTTGCACAGTTGTCTAGAAGAGGGGAGATTTCGGGACAGGTGGAAGATTCAGAAGCTGGTGCTACTGCCTAAGCCAGGAAAGACGCCAGGGGATCCAGCATCGTATCGACCCATGTGCTTGTTGGATATACTTGGCAAACTTTTTGGAAAAGATCATCCTAAACAGGTTGATGAAATGCACGGAGAGCGAGCATGGCTTGTCATCAAACCAATTCAGGGTCCGAAAAGGAAGGCCAACGGTGGATGCAATGCGGATTGTCGTCGACGGTGCGTATAAGGCACTCAAGCAGCAAAGGAGAGGTAATCGATATTGTGCGGTGATAACGATAGACATCAAGAATGCCTTTAATAGCGTTAGCTGGGAAGGCATCGCCGAAGCGCTACACAGAATCAAGATTCCTGGCTATCTGTGCAAGATTTTGAGAAGCTACTTCCAGAACCGGGTTTTGCTGTACGATACAGAAATGGGCCAGAAGTCGATTAGGAACACGGAGGGAGTGCCACAAGGTTCCATCCTAGGACTGACGCTTTGGAACGCAATTTACAATGGTGTGTTAACACTGAAGTTGCCAACCTGACAGTTTCAGGCGAGACGCTAGAGGAAGTGGAGATGTTGGCGACCGAAGCGATTGACACGGTTGAGAACTCGATGCGTGAAGCTAAACTGCAGATAGCACGCCACAAAACGGAGCTGCTAGTGGTCAGCAATTGCGGTGAAACGGGAGGAAATCGTCGTGGGAGGGTATGTCATAGCCTCGAAGCGAGCACAGCAGTACATGGGAGTAATGATCGACGACCGCCTGAACTTCAACAGCCACGGCGATTATGCCTGCGAAAAAGCGGCAAAGGCTACTATCGCGATAGCCAGAATCATGCTGAATAGCTACAGACGTACCAGTAGTAACCGGCGTCTACTAGCTAGCGTTTCCTCTTCAATACTTAGGTACGGTGGGCCAGTCTAGATATCAGCGTTGGAAAGCAAGAAGAATCATGTTAAATTAAACAGAACGTATCGTCTCATGGCCATACGAGTTGCGAGCGCTTACAGGACCATCTTTTTGGAGGCAGTATGTGTTATCGCCGGAATGATTTCTATCGACATTATCCTGGCCGAGGGCAGTGAGTGCTACACGACGAAGGAAACCGGTGAGTGCTACACGAGGAAAGGTATGCTTGAGCGATGCACGCACATACTTTGCAGCCATATGCTGCGACATTTCATGTAGACTCTCTTAAAATTATTTGATTCCTATCGAATGGTAAGGAGTAAGGATTCTATCCAAGTCACTCGAACGTAACAAACACTTTTGACCACTGATTCGAATGTGAAGAGAACAACTAGTTATAAGAAAATGATGACTGTAATAGGGAAATCATCACCTGCTTGCAAACAGCGGGCACCGGCGTCTTTTTCCTACCAACTCGTAGGCTTCAGCAGCTATGTTTCTCGGGAGGTTGAGGGGAGCATCGTCACCAACGCCTCTCTGAATAACGACTGCTCGCCAGTGCATCCTCCAGGGTGCTCGCTGCCGCCTACTGCGTTGCTACAGCAGTATCAATCAATTTCAATGTTAAAACTGTTGCGTCAAAATATTCCAGATGGATTGGTGCAAATATTTTGAAACCCTGTCATGAAATGAATTAGTTAAACGCCTAAGCATATTTCGTGACGCTCCAAATTTTTGTAAGCCGGCGTTGGTGGTGTATTGGTAAGCGTGACTGCCACTTGGCACCCTAGTGGGTCTGGGTTCAATCGCAGCCGGCGTCGGTTGTTTTTCTGAGGTGAAACAATCTGGTCACGTCTTTCTTCAGAAGGGAAGTAAAGCCGTTGGTTCCGGCTCATATTCATGAGTCGATGGGTGGCAGGGTACAGGTGGAGGCGTCGTCTTCCTGGCGTCGCTGATTGGTACCATGTGAGGAAATAGGCCGAAGGAAAATAATAATAATAAAAAATCTTACTTGCAACTGTAACGCTGTATACAAAACAACAACGTAGTCGTACGTCAAAAAACCTTGCCAACAAAAGTAAATTTTCCCACAACTATCAATTTATCAAAATCCACTACTCAATTATGACTTCCGAAATTGGAACAGTTCCAGTTTGTTTCCTGGTGCTGTCCGAACTAGCTTCATAAAATTACCAAAGTTAATCTTACCACATCATGCAAATATCCCAAACGATATAATCCCGAAACACTTCCCGAATGTGACAACATCGTTAAAACCCACATAGCAACACTTCCTGAAAGGATACTGTCGCTTCCCGACCGAAGCTCATCAGCTGAATGGCACACGATTAAAGGAAATCCCATCAAAGATGAAAGTGCAACAGCTCATTTTTCCCTTTCATACCATTCCAACCCAACTCACCACACAAACTGCATCCATCGAAGATGGAATCAAACAGCGGAAAAAAAACACACACACTCTCGGACGATTGAGCGCTCCCACCAAAGGCGGAAGGTAAAATAAATATTTTCCCAATCCCGATGCCGACTATCTCAGTTCCAAATGCGCCTCCGGTCAGTCGTTGTCCATCGCCGTCGCAGAAAGTGGGCAAATTCCACAGTCGCATATGTTTAGGAATTTCCGTTCTAATCGAGTCTCAAATCGGTGCCAGCGCTCCGATGCCAGTAGTAACCCACTTCCGGTGACCAGAAATGCACTCTACCATTTTATCGGATATGGTGCTATTTGGCTGGTCGGGTAATCGGACGATTTTCATCCCACAGCATTTTTAGGTATTTTCCGATTTTTTTTTAGTGGTCCTTGTGACCGCAACCGGTGCTCGAACTTTTTTTTTAGTTTCTCTCTCCTCGTATCGGGACAAGAAGGAATACACCGGACGATGTAAATTTGCCCCCGGGAATTCGCCAGCGAAACCAGCTTCGATATATTTCTGAGAAGGACTGTTCCGTCTGTTTGCCGCTGCTGCAACGATTCGGATGTCGGACGTCTCGGATGAGTGTTGCAGGAGAATCTGGGTGCTATTATTGGAGGTAATAAAACGTATCGAGCGTGTTATTGGACAGCAGGATTTTTTTTCTCGTCTAACTGGACGGCTTTCGTTATCTTGTCGTTGTTTTGGTCAGAGGGGGGTGCGATGGTGAGGAAAGCATTCACTCCGGAAGAAACATTGGAAGCTACTCTAGTTAATGTTTTATGAATGGAAAGTTGTGGCGAGAACAGGAGAACAAAATGGTGTTTGTAGCAATTTAATGATCCCACGGGCAGCGATTTGTGTTTATTTACGACATTTTGGATCAGCTTCGGTTTTTTGGATTTAGAAACTTCGCGTCAAATATCGATTCGATACCGGAAATGTTTTCGCAATATGCCTAAATTTTCAAAAATGTTTAAAATAGAAATTGTAATTTGAAGTAGTGGATATAAGAATGCAAATGTTTTGTAAACTGTGTTCGAAATTTCCACCTCAATACCTTCGAGACGACTTCGAGTAATCGGTTCTACTCCTTTGACGCCCTAGGGCATCTTTAACGGTGGTCCAATTCGTGGATGGGATTTATTTTCTTTAAACCAAACGCAAAAACATCGCTGCACCGATGTTGTAAATTGTGTTTCATACCGGATCTATTTTGCACCATTTTAAATCTGATATATGTTTTGATCTATTCTTGCAGCAATACCATTCCAAAACACTGCTGCTTGATAATACCAATTCATGAGTAAAATTTCAGCTTTTGAGCCGAAAAGTGCCCGTGTTTGGTGAGGGTGATGCTGGCGCCGGACAGAAAGTAGTATTGCTCACCTCGAATGCAAATAATAACCTCAAGTTTCTTCCGGTCCCCTTGAATGGTTCTCTTAGTTTTTAACAGCTACTGCATGTTTTTGAAAACGCTGACTAGTTCAAAATGGGAGGGCTGTTGTGACTGTTGTGGATTTTACGATTTTGAATAGTATTTCGAATGCTCAGAAATGAAAAGTAATGAAGTCTTTAAAGTTAACAATCGGTTTACTGATGGATTGGTCATAAGTAAAGGGTGTTTCGATCAAAATTTGGTCGACTTAAAATTGACGCATTTCCTTTCATCGTGCATTAAAACATTTTGGACACCACTCATTTTGAAGATGTGTGCGCGAAGCATCATGCCTCTATTTTGATTTTGAGATTAGCACTTCAGTTATCAAAATGTCGACGAAGGAAGAGAAGCAACGCATCAAAATTTCGCACGTGCATGGCGAAAATCCAAAGTACTCTCACGTCAAGTTGGCGAAAATGTTAAATGTGGCTAAATCAACTGTTACCAACGTATTAAAAGTGTTTGATGAACGTTTGTCGACAGCCAGGAAAACTGGATCGGGGAGAAATCGAGGCCACCGTGACGACAAAAAGATTTGCCCGCTGTTTTGAGTGGAACCCCAACCTCTCCGTCCGAGATGTCGCAAAGAAGCTGGGAGCGGTGCTTTCAACCATGGATAGAGGTAAATCAGGAGCTGGACTGTCGACTTCCAAGAGAGTGGTGACTTCAAATCATGACGATAAACAAAACACATCAGCCAAAACACGATCGCGAAAGTTGCTGATGTAGTTTGATTGCGTGATACAGGACAATAAAACTAACGTCAAGGCAGATTCTAACAGCTTCCTAGACAGGAATTTTATACGGCAACCGGAAGGGGAAAGGTGGCAGATATTTTCAAGCACAAGCTAACTGTCAAAGTTTGCGAAGAAATATCTGGTGTGGCAGGCCATCTGTACCTGTGGCTTGAAAAGCAACGTTTTTGTTGCGACCGGAACCGTCAACCAGGAAATTTATCTGTGCGAGTGCCTACAAAAACGTCTTCTCCCTTTCCTGAGGCCACACAATTATTCCGTTCTATTTTGGGTGGATTTGGTTTCTTGCCATTGCGGAAAAAAGGCATTGTAGTGGTATGCTGAACAATATTGGGCCATCGTCAAGCGGAACCTTAAGAAGACTCAAAAAGCTGTTAAACAGTTTAAGGCAAACAGCGAGAAACAGTTTAAGGCAAACTGGCGTTCTGCGGCGAATAAAGTGGACAAGGAGACTGCACAAAATATTATGGCAGGTGTTTAACGAAAGACCCGGCAATTCGCATTCGGTAAAAAGGAAGTTTAGCTGAATATTTCTCCTGTATTCTGTATTAACTGAACTTGAAAAAGAAAATGAATTTGACTTACTAATAAAAACTTTGATCGCCTCACACATTACCGTTTGATCAAATTTTGATTGGAACACCCTTTAGCACTCGCAAATAGCTCATACCGATAAATTCTAGAGAAGCCTGTTATGTTTGAACAACTTCGGTATGTTTACTAGGAATCAGGATGTTCAGGCTTTTCTTCTTGAGGATACATTTTACTATGGCAGTTTTGATTAGCTTAAATTTTCTTGGAAACTTGGTTGAACTTCCAAAAGACTAGCTGATCATTCATGGAATAGGCACTACGTTCTGGTAATTTTCGGAACTTTGAGAAGCTAATTAAGCTCTCCAGAAGTCATTTGGACTTCCACTTGATACATTTTTTATGATGAGATGTAGATTACCCCAAATATTTTAATAATTAACGAGAAATTGAAAAAAAATCTGGGAAGTTGGTAAATTTGCAAACTGTATAACAAGTTGGTGAGATTTCTGTTAAAACAAACAGCATTTTCGAGATTTTGTTAAACCTAATAAAAACTTTATCGAATGTAATTAATTCCGCGAAATCCATTAAACATAAAAAAGTAGTTAATTTTTTTATTCTCGTTTTGGTTCGGTACGAAACATTAACGAGTATTAAGATGTTTAAGGTCTTCTTAAAACTTATGGGCCCTGAGCTTCTGGGGTGTTTCCTGAACTATTGGAAAGTTTTTTAAGCTTCTAGGAACATCTAGGAAGTTCCATAAACTTGTGGAAAAATCCTTGGAATGTTTTCTAAACTTTTGAGAATTGACCAACAATCCTTAAAAGTTTCCTGAATTGCTGGGACGTTTTCTGAATTCTGAATTTCTTGCGTCTTCAAGGACGTGATCCTCTCCGCTTTGACTGAATTTCAAATCAGCATTATGTAATTTAGTTTAAATAAAATGTACGTGTTCACACACTCACTTACAACCAGATGATAGCAAAAGTATGCCTTGGTACGAAAGAACAAGTTATTTGGTCAAATCAATTAATGGCAAAAAGTTAGTGGAAAAAAAGCGATCTCTAAAAAAAAGTTTATGATCTCGGATTTTAAATGATTGACTGAATGACAGGTGTTGGCGGGTTAAACAAGAAATACAACACCGGTGCTGGGAACGCGAAGTTAGTCTATTTTATCTGGTTCTATTTACGTTTTGTTGATGCAAATGCGAATGGGTCCTCCCTTAGCTCAGTCAGTAAAGGCGCAGCTACAAAGCGACACCATGCTGGAGGTGGCTGGGTTCGATTCCCGGTCTGGTCTAGGAATTTTTCGTTAAGGAAAATTTCTCGACTCCCTGGGCAATAGCGTATGATTGTACTTGCCACACAATCATACTAATGCAAAAATGGTACCTGGCATCGAAAACTCTCAATTAATAACTGTAGAAGTGCATCTAGAACACTAAGTTGAGAGCAAGCAATAAACTAATTGTGAAAGCAATAAGCTTGAAATGCTAAAGAAGAAGAAGATGATGCAAATGAAGTATAAATTTGTTCCAAAAGTAGACCACCGCTGAAGATGCTCTTACTTCTATTTTTTTTTTAAAAACTACAGTTGAGTCTTCTACTGGGCGGATTACTAGTAGACTTCATCCTAATACACCAATTCCAAAAATTACACAGTCAGGTGTCCTATAGTATGGTGGGTAGAACCATACACCCATCCTGATTTATCTACTGTCCTGTAACCATTTGTGCTGGGTCTATGATAATTCTCCCAAGTACCATTGGCAACACCATCCAGCTTTTCTATGTTTTATTAAAGTTTAATGGAAGCCACTAGGAATCAATGTTGTTTTATTATGGCACGAAGAGGTGCCAATAGGTTTCGCATTTTAGTGAGGTTTATGAGATTCTACACAGCTTGCTTACAACGATCTTAAAAAACCTAGTTTTCTCAAATTCTTTTTCCTCCTATCAATGGTTTTTTCGACTTTCTGAATTCTTCAAATGCTGTTTTGCAATGCCGTCTTAGGACTCATTCATGTTATCTTATTAAAGTCAATTGATAAAGCATTCAAAACCATTTTTCCTCCGGTAATTGCATTAAACGGTAAATTTTGATTGAGGGAAGGCAAATAATTTTATAGAAGAAATTGCGAAGATAAATTGACGTTTTTCCCAATCGCTATAATTAAATTGAAATGTGGAAAAATAAATGTAACCAATTTTAATTGTAACGTAAATGAGTTGTAGATTTTAGACCAATTTTGGCATTATCTTAGGTAACCTTAATTTTCACGGGATTTATGATTAATTTATCGAATATATATGTTCAAATTTCGTTTTTGGTGTTGTATTTTCTTCCAAGGCGCATTATTTTTCAGCTCTTATCTTGCCAATATTCGCCACTACCACCACTAACACTAAAGCTTTTTTCTTGGATATTATTTACTGCTAAATGAATCAGAAGAGCAGAGAATCGAACAAAGTAGAACAACAATATCACAGTGAAGTTTGACAACTGTGACCATTTGGCCGTATGCTGGTTTTGATGGCAGCCAATAGGTTTTAAGCAGGTTCTCAGATGATATCTTTCACTAGAACATTGTTTAATCTTAATGGTCTTATAATGGTTCTATTAACTTGTTATCACAACCGGCTTACGTGTGGGCTACTTCGTAGACATTTCGGTTTTAACGAAGCATAGAGGAGTTATTGATGGACAATACAGGTTTGAATGCAGTTTTATCAACAAAGCAGAGAGGAGTGCTATACGGCTGGAATAAAACTGAAATTGTTACTTGGGATGGCTCCATGTAAATCGGGCGGTTTTCGCTCACTAGCTGGTCTTGCCCGTTCCAAAAATGAGTACTTTATTCAGTTTGGGTATTGTTTTTTTGTGTATTCTCTCATGCGCGGAGTAACGATCTATGATGGTCATAAGCAGGTAATTTCTCATCTCCATGCGAGGCTCTAGGAGTGGGCAGTAATTTATTGCTAGAACGAATAGAAATGAAGAGAAAGCGTATTGATAGTTCCGTATAGGGTAACGCAGGCTTGGAAATTGAAAGATGCAAGTTTGAAAACGAAGGTATTGAACGGTAGTATCCGAATCAGGCACATAACCGTTTACCAAGCTACCCAATGCAGGGGGGTATTGATTGTTTAAAATTTGACGAATTTATTGTTAGATTACTTATTATTGAAATAAGAGGTTTCCATTTGCAACACAAAGCACAATAAGAGTTTTGGAAATGAGTTTATGCCCGTGCATTTTGGTTCAGAGAGGGGTATGGACGCGTTCTGCTGACTTAGTCGTGGCAGATTTCATTTGTGAACAAGCTGCCACATCAACGTTCAAAAAAGCTTGAACCAAATGAACAGCTTGTAATGATCACTTGAAGGCGCGAATGGAGATCATTGCCCTCATATTCCCAAATTTAACACGTAGTTAAATGTTTCTTGTCTTTTACTAAATGCGATGGAATTGAGTAAACTAGTGAAAACTCATTTTGAATGATCTCTCTTATGGATCCGTCCAACCATTCTGAACGACCATTTGTGAGAATATCACAATAAAAATCTCACATGCACATAGCATGTTACCGATTTTTAATGCGTTTTCTCTCTCCTCTCGTGTTTACTTCCCTATCCCATGACTACGAGAAATACCATATGACACATCGTGAGTCTAAATCTGCGCTGCTAAAGTCAGCGCTTTAAAAGCAGAAACACACCGAGATTGGTAATCAAGGTAAGAAAATCATATGAATTTCTCTGAATTTTCAGAGTTCTGTTCCATAAGTTCGAATACAACTTCTCATCTTTTCAGCGCACCATGTGCATTTTGCGTATTGGTATTGGTGTCAGCTTTAGCCTCATATATAGGCAAACCGATGCGCACGGTGTTGACTTGCTGTCACTTGTCGACTTGTTGTTTGTTTATCGCACACGATGAAGGAGTACCGCGTCGTCATAGTAAAGTTGTTTGCGAGAGGTGAGCGACCCGGTGGCATATTCCGGCGGTTGTAATCCTTCGGGGTAATGCGAAATTTCATCATTACCACCATCCGTTAATACCGGAAGACGAGTTCCGCCAAGGACCATGAGAGATCCGGGCGGCTGCGTTCGGCGAGGACGTCAGCACCCATCAAGATGGTGAGGTAGTAGGTATGTCGAAAAATAAACCGCTCGATCCGGAAGACCGCTGCTGACCTGGATGTGTTAATCAGGACTATCCACACCACCATGACGAAGGACCTGGAATGCAAGACGTACAAGAAACGCAAGGTTCACGGGGTAACGGAGGCTACAACGAAGAAGAGGCTGTACAGAGCCTGGCCATGAGTTCATGTTTTCTAATGAGAAACTCTTTGTCTTCCAAAAGTCGCACAATGTCCAAGATGATCGACTGAGGGCGTCGATGTTGGCCAGCATCCTCCAGCCCCACCTAAACATCCCTTGGTTGCAGAGCCCCGCGTCGGTGATGATTTGGGAGGCCGTATCCATGGTATTTATCGAGAAAAACGTGAAAATCAACGCCGCGCACTATAAGACCGAGGACTGGAGAAGGTTATGGCCTCGGAATTTCGGGACATCTATATTACGTCTTTCATTAGGACGGCGCACCGGCCCACAAGGCGAATATCGTCCTAGCATGGTGTCGGGAGAATTTGACTGATTTTCTCGATAAAACTTTGTGTCCTCCCAGCTCCACGGACCTTAATCTCCTGTATGTATGGTCGTATATGCAGCAGAGTGAACATCAAGTGAGCACTATGGACCAACTATGAAGCTCATTTCATTAGCCAATTCCACATGCATACCAGATCTACTAGACGGGAGAGCAGTGATGTAACTAAGTACACCTCAAACCCCTTACAATAAAAAGTTATAGCTGTTGACATGCATCACGTAGGGAAGCGGAACCTATTATCACCATAGTACATATATTCATCACATTCTGCAGTTATCCAACTTCAATCGTAAAAAGATGTTTAATTTCTCCAATAAATGGATGCAGTTACCAAGAATATATAATCATGGCAAATAGGGGGCGACCCCGGCGTAGTGGTTAACATCCATACCTCTCACGCCAAAGTCATGAGTTCGAATCTCACCCCCGGAAAAGTTACGAAAACACCCAAAAAGGTATTTGAGTGACTACGACGGGAGATGAACCAGCCCAGAGCTGAAAATCTCGATAAAAAAGGAATTAAAAAAAAAAATCATGGCAAATAAAATTAGGTCTTGAATATTACTAAAAGCTACAAAAACGTTTCGGAGACTTAAATTTCGTAAAAATTTAGAGCAGTCAGATTTTCAACACAATTTCTTACCTTTGCACTGCAAATTCGTCGTATTGATCTAACCGTACTAGGGAATATACTCGAGCCAGACTCCAAGTTTTCTCTTTAATTGCACTATATCCTCACACATTTTCGGTACGTATTTGCCTAAACCATGAAAATCACACTTCACTTATTACACTAGCCACAGGAGAATCTTCGAATACGTGATAAAATACTAGAAACCTATGGGATTAATTTTCACAATGATATAAATACGCTTGCACCTATTCTGAACCGTGTTTACAATCGACGTAATCGCTTGATGTTGCACTGCTCACATACTGTATAGCATACACATCAACGCTAGTGTGCGTTTTCAATCATTTATAGAGCATTCTATGCCCAACGTTATGGTGAGCCTTGTTGTCAATATTCTCATGGAAGAACAACAAACAAACCCTTTCATTTTGTTTATGTTATATGCATGCTACCAGACACACGTGAATTGCTGTCAAATGATCTACTTCATTTTTGGGTGTAGTAGTGAAGAGCGTTAACTTGTTTGTATTTTTTCTTGATTAAAATCAGTACGATTAACATATGTACACAGATGGGATTAATGTTTTTCGTGATATTATGAAAATAGATACATATTAGTGGCAACTTTTCCGTACTAAATTGGAAAGAAACTATCATTATCCGATGTTTTGTGTGTTGCTAAACGATTGACGCCAAGTGGACAAATAAATTGTGAATAACTCTGCTTATTAAGCACAAGATAGGTTCCGCTTCCCTATTTATCAACATTGCGAAGAACTTTTCCATTTCATCCGATTGTGTTACCGAGAGCATTCTTTGCGGATCGTATTTAATTCAATGAGAAAACTGCACATTACTAATCAATATCGTATCTTATGTCAGTAAGACTCGAAACATATATGAAAAATCTCTTCATTTACCATTAAACGGAACAGCCGTCACCAAAAAACGGTGATGTACTAAATCTGAGTATAAAACACCTCCATTACCTACGATTGAACAACAACAGCATGCATTTTCCACACCTCTCATTTTTTGGAGGAATAATAATTCCGGCTATTCTTCCCATTATAATTGGTATTGCTATTTTTTTGAAGTATTTTTGGAACATCGGATTTTAACATACTTGCATCGGAATACAGCCAGTTTAAGTTGAGGTTTATAGAGCACGGTCTGTTTGGACGAATTCTCTTTCTAGACCCGCGAGGAATGACCTTGGAGTGAAGAGTATTATGTTTCCTTTAGTTTACCTTACCTTACCTATCAGATCAAGGCCGTTGTGGCCTCTGCTGCACACTGAAGTTGTCTCCTTTGTAATCGGTCTGTTCCCGAATGTCAGAACAAACACCGTTCTTTAGTTGAAGACTTAGCAGCTATTTAGCTGAAATTTATTGTTTTTATTTTAGATAGTTCAGTTTAAGGTAAGTATATATCTCTTACAATTTCAGTATTTTCCTATCCTTTCAGGTGTGTCGGTAACCGGGGAAACGTGCCTATCAGTTCGGGTTTGATCATTCAATAATCCAAATTTCACTATCGAGAGCTCTATAATAATTTCACTTGCGCATAAATACTTCTACTTCCCGAACTGTCATTGCACTCAGCGAGAACCGCTCAGTTGCGAGGGAACTGACAGTGGTTTCACCGTCGGTTCGACACTAACAGTGTTGCCGATAACACGGTCCATGGCTGTACTTTGCCAGCTTCGCTGTCTGTGGAGAGTCCGCAAGTCGCCTTCTACTTGATCGTACCCGTCGGTTAGTTTTCGAGAACCAATTCAATAGAGCTGTCTTTTCAAGAATGCCCAGTCCATCGTAGTCGACCGATTTTAGTGATGTGCACGGTTTAAGGTTCTCCCAGCAACTGATGCAATTCGTGGTTCATTCGCCTCCTCCACGATCCGTCTTCCATCTGCACTCCACCGTAGATGGTACGCAGCACCTTCCGTTCAAAGACATTTGTAGTTCGGAGACCTTTGTTCGATCTCAGCGTCCTTCGGAGTCCAAAGTATTCTCGATTGCCAGCCATAATGCGTCTTTGTATCTCTCTGCTGGTGTCGTTATCAGCGGTCACCAATGAGCCCAGATTAACGAATTCGTCTACTACCTCGATGTCATCACCGTCGATCTGAACTCGTGGTAGGAAGCTAACATTGTCTTCTCGTGAGCCTCTTCCCTTCATGTATTTTGTTTTCAAGGCATTAATCAAAAGCTCAATCATACCAGCTTCAACCTTAAGTTTGATGTACGTTTCCGCCATCGTCTCAAAGTTATGTCGTCGGCGAAGCCAAATAATTGTACGGACTTCCTGAAGATCGGGCCACTCGTGTCTATCCCAGCTCTTCGAATCACACCCTCCAATGCAATGTTAAACAACAAACACGACAGTCCTTTAGTTTATTATATTTATTAATGACATGCGACGTGTTTTGCGATTTTGTGACATTAATCTGTTTGCGGATGACACAGTGTTATTTATTGCATCTAAGGATTTAAATTAAGCCGTTTCGCATTTGAACGAGGATTTGCGCTTTCTAAGTAGAGAGTTAAAATATAAGCATTTGTAATTGAATATAAGTAAAACTAAATTTGTGGTAATTTCATTGAATCGAGAAAATGTGGATCTCTCAGTTACGATTGATGAATAGGTGATTGATCGCGTTCGGGAGATTAAATATCGTGCCATGATTATTGATTATTAGCTAAAGTTCAACGCTTACATTGACAATGTCATCTAGAAAATGGCCAAGAAGTATTAAATTCTATGCCGATTAAAAATGATTAGCAGTAATACACAGTTATACAAATCAATCATCTTTCCTCATTTGGACTTTGCTCTTCCATTTTATTTTTGGCCTTTCTGCCTCGATATTTGTGTGATCGAATAGAAAGACAAAGTGATATTCATAGATATAATGCTGGAAATGCGGATGAAATAAATATACCGAATTTCTCGACAAGTGCTTCACAAAACTCATTGTACTTTAGAGGAATAAAGGTTTTCAATTCGATACCAAAACACAATAAACGTACGCCAACACTTTCAGAATGTAAAAAAACTATGTTTTTCACTCGTTAAAACTGTATGCTAAACAGTAAGCGAAATTTTTAATCATATATGAAGATTGTAACTGACTATTATAAATCGGATTATTTTGTGTGTACAATTTCTCGTACGGTTATGTTTTTTTTTGTTTTAAAAAATGAAGATTGTGTATGACAAAATTATTTACAAACGGTTACAGCGTTTTCTTTTCACTTTTATCACCATTACAAACTATTTTGTTCGTCACTGTGGTAATGATGGGAATTCTAATTTATAAACAAACTAGCCTTTCAATTATTTGTCGATTCTGTCGTGACAGTTTGAAAAGGGCCGTTCCAGGATTTTTTTTGGTGCGGAAATTTTCTCGATTTCCCTGGAAGAGGATATCCTTGGTCACCCCAAAACTAAGTTGGCGGCTCCATTAGTGTTGGAACCGCATTTGATCAGTAGCGGGCAGGGTTGGATATTGGTTTGTATTTTGTTAATGTCCTTATACGGGATTCTGTGAATTGAATTGTTATAATATTTCCTCGTTGGGAATACTTGCGAACATTTGTGGTTGACATCAATAGCGTTTCACAATTAAGGTCTGTATCCGCAATAATCCGGACACCTCAAAACATGAATAAAACATAAATTTCGCATTATATTTCCGTCGTAGTTGTTTATTTTAGATTCATGGGATGTGTTTTAACAATTCGTGAAGACAAAACATAGTTATTCGCTATTTGCAAAAACATTTCGAACTTTGCGCTTAACTCCGTCCATTAGGGTTTGTACAGACTCTTCAGAAATCGTAGAAGCCGTCTTTGTCCAAATTTGCTGGAAGTGTTTGATGTCTTTGATTCCTTGCTGCTTTCCAGAAAGCTTCCACTTCACCAGAGCCCAATATCTCTCGAATGGTCGTAGCTCTGGGCAATTTGACGGGTTTGAGGTTTTTGGTACAATGTTCATTTGTTTTGCTTGGTACCACTCCATAGTGTTTAAGCATAGTGGTATGATGCCAAATCTATTTATTTATTTATTTATTTCGTCAAGCAATGTAGACTACATACAATGGTTACATTGTTCTACTTACATACTATACATTATTTCTGTTGTCTTTTAGCTGACATTTTATTTGTTCTTTAGACATAGTGATGCCGATGATTTCGCAATGTAAGTTATACTGGCGCATCATTCGATTAATGGGGCCATTTTTTGCATAATTAGTTCTGTATGACTTTTCTAAGAATAATTTCCGTGTTCTAAGATGCCGACTGGGACTATAAAAGTTCAATTGCGAGAGTAGTTCTTCTGATTTTATGCGTTGTGAAATAATGTCATTGATGTAGAAAAGCATTGCAGATTCGCGGCGTTCTTTAAGTGTCTGTAAATTGATAAGCATGCAGCGTGCTTCATAAGATGGTAGTGGAAATACAGTCCAATTCAATTTCCTTAGGGCATATAAAAGAAATTGCTTTTGGATGGATTCTATGCGTTCGTCGTGTATGGAACAGTACGGGTTCCATACTAGGTTGCAGTATTCCAGAATTGGCCTGACATATGTAATGTATAATATTTTAATAGTATATGGATCTTGAAAATTGTGACTGAACCTCTTAATGAAGCCCAGCATGCTATTTGCTTTACTTATAATAGTGTTGTAATGTTCTACAAAAGTGAGTTTAGAGTCTAGGGTAATGCCTAAGTCCCTTACTATTTTGCATGTTTCTACTTTTTGGTTTCCTAAAAATATTTCCGTACGAGGTGTTTCGATTTTTCTGCTAAATACTATTGAGTTACAATCGGTTCTGCTGACACTCTTTCTGATAGATCTCCTTGTTGATTGTGCCTGTAGCGACGAAAGATTTACTCTTTTTGCCACACGTGCAAATTGCTTGCCACACAAGGTATTTTTTGGGAAATTTCGATGCCTTCTTCGTTCCAAAATGCTCAGCTGTAGCATTTCTGGCCATAGCAGAATATAGAAACCAGCCCTGGAAGCTGCTTGAAATCCTCCAGGACATAAGTTTCATCGTCCATAACAACGCATGAAAACTTCGTCAAATATTCGCAGTACAAACGTCGAGCCCGTGATTTTGCTGCCAAGTTCAGTTTGTCGTTGCAATTTGGAACTGTTTTTACTGTATACGACTTAAGTCCCAAACGTTGTTTTGATTTTTGGACAAAACCAGGTGACATCCCTATTTTACGAGCCACCGTTCGAATGGAGAGATTTGGGTTTTTCGTTAATATCCTTTTCACCTTTCGGTCCATGACAGGATCAGCGCGTCCAATGTTTTGTCACTTCTTGGTTTCCTCTCCACCGTCAAACGTTCCGAAAATGATTTGAGCACATCGTTTAGGCAAATCCAATGTTTTTGCAAGGTCCCGTTTTGACAAGTCAGGATTTGCCGTACGCCCGTACAAAATTCGCTCGCGCACTTGTTTTTCTTTCGTCGCCATCTTGAATACTAAACATGAAATGTAAACATCAATCATAGTCTTTTTCATCATAGACTCTCAGCTATACCACAGTGAAATTTTTCATTCCTAAGTGCAATATATCAAAAGTTACAATGATTTGAAGGTGTCCGGATTAATGTGGATACAGACCTTATATCGCTAAAGCAAATAAACTGTTTTCGAAGAAGCTTGCGTCTGTAGATGAAATCAGTTCGTTTGTTTTTGTATAACTGGCTGAATTGTTTTTAAATTAATTATCTAATAGATAAATTGTCAAGCCTTTGTAGAGTTTAGTTGCGGGACCATCGTCATCATCATCAAAGTGTTACTTTAGATTTAAGTTCTACCAATGTTTGAGTTGTTTTGACGAGTCGTGTGATTGCTCCAGATCTTGATATCACCCACTATTAATATCATAGAATAACTAAATTGACGGATGTAAAAGTCATCATGACAGCCCATAGACCTTCGCAGTTGGGACCAAATGGGCCTTCCATAAAAAAATGTTCTAAGCCAATTGTAAATCGCTAGTTTCTTATTGACTGTGGTCACACCTTGCTTAAGTTTAAATATTCTCTTCGAAATTAGCCCTCATATCAAGTTTACATTGTAATCAAAGAGAATAGGATATTATTTTTTCTGCATTCCACCCAAATCAATTTAGGTGCATAATTTCACCACCTGTTCCGGTGGCCGTGTATTGCCTGTTGGAAATGGATTTGACACGATGAAACGGGATCGCATGAGCTAATCTGGGTCATCATTGTCATTCGCAACCATGTGCCGGACACTTGTGTGTGAGTGCCAGTAGTTGAGCCATTGATTTGTGCAAAGTGCGTGCAGGGTGTGACAATTCCATGGCATTTTGTTAGCAAGAATCCTCCCCGGACTCCATCCGTGCCCCAGCTGCTTTCTTGAACACAGGAAACAGTCATTATTGGAGCTGATGGTCGGTTTCTGAATCAATTATTATGCACTTAGCGATTGGATGGCATTTTGGGCAGTCGCCCGAGGGAAAACGGAAAGCACATTTGGACATACAAATACCCTATAAATCAAAGTCAGAGCCATATGAAAAGGCTGCCTTGGCATCCGTCGCTTCCGAGCCTTCACCCATAATTCTCCAAACGGGAATTCATGTGTCACAAATCACCACCCACCATATCGAAAGTGGACCCAGCAGCTGGCGGAGAAGCTCAGGGAATGCAAACAAAAACAGCATCCGCACAATTGAATCGAATCATTCCTCATTGCGTCATCGGGCTCGTCGTTTAGTCATTTGCCACCACCAGCATGGTTCTGCTGCTGCCGGCCGGCACAAAGCTCGTTGTCGTCGTCGTCAGCCAGATTGTTGCTGTTAATCTGTGGTCAAACATCGTCGCCCATGTCGCTTTACCTCCACCAACCCCCCAACCTTCGGGGAATCTTCAACTCGGCAACTCAAGAATCTCCGTCAGTCTTTTCATGTGCTGAGGCTTCCGAATTTGGAGGCCCATATAATGGAACCAAGATGAAACGACTGAATTTCAACCGAACGCTTCCTTTCGACTCCCCAAATGAGGGCTCTGGTCTCCCAAGTCACTTTTCCGACATACGGATGTCTCTTCAAAAGCCTCATCGTCATCATCGGCAACCAGAACAAAACATCAACAACAACAACAACAACAGCAAAGCTCGGTGATGTAACGCTGAAGTTGGGCAATTACTGTAAATGACCGATCACCGCACCACCGGAGCAACATTCCCTGGCGAATGTTTATTGTGTTTGTTTCGCCGTTTAATAGCGGATGATAAATGACAGGTCTTCACGAGACAAGAGAATAATGCGGGCATCTCCCGAGAGATGGCAACGATAGGCTAGGCGTAATTAGATCCATTCTGTTGCGGCTGGAACAATGGGATCCGGAATCTCCTAAATTGATGACTATTAATGGCATGGCTTAATTGTTCCCGGGGACGTGAGGCGGTATTTGCGGAGAAATGTAATGTCATGCTAAATAATTTACACGTAACTTTATAATGTGTACATATTTCTATTTTCAACATTGATTCGCTTTTGTTATCTTGTGATTGAAAATGGATGGAGATTGTTACTAAGGATGCTACTGTAGACTGTTCCGCAAAAAAATAAATACACTAATGATTAACTGTTAATTCAAAATGCGGGTAGTATTCAGCCAAAGTTTGGCTGCATCCTGTTGTTTACATATTTATTAAACTGATGTTGTCATTTTTTTCAATTTTTCACGCGGAAGTTTGACAATGCGTGGTCTTTCTCCCGAGCAATGAAAACGGATTGGGCACAAACGATGCACCGTCAGTTGTCTTTCGATCACAAAACTGGCTAAGGAAGAAAGTGTGAGCTTCGGAGCAGTTCAAATCGCATTACGAAAGTATCAACAACAGTGCTCTTCCGTAGATTAAACTCGGTCCCACTGACCTTACAATCGACAAAAAGGTAAGGAACTACACTGAAGTTTATTTTTACGACGGTAATGGTACCGCGTAAAAAAACCGCGTTATTTCAAAAAACAACGTAAAAGAAACCGCGTTATTTCAAAAAACGACGTAAAAAAAGTCAAGGAAATAAAATTTATATTTCATATTCATATTTAAAGGATATGGTCATAAAAATGTTTTGGTGGTGGAAAAACATGGTTCCAGTAACATTGGCCACCGGGAATCTGCTACAAATGGATAGAGGTTGTTAATTCAATGTGTGAGCAAAGCAGTCCAGAGTAGTTATAGAGAGTTTTTGTCTTCGGCAAAATTTCTCAGTGTGTCATTAGTCGTCTTTTGACATAATCATATTAGTTCCAAATCATGCCGCAGAGATGGTGCTGCAGTCTATCTTTTCTAAATTAAACGCTAGAGATTTGCCGTCTTCGGAAAAGTTTCTCAGTATGCATGTTGTTTGTCGTCGTTTGACTTTGTTATATTAGTTCCACATTATGTATACTGTAGAGATGGCGATGCAGATTATCTTTTCCAAATGAAATGCTAGAGAGTTACCGACCGTGGCAAATTTCTAGTATGTCATTCGGTCGTCTTTGACACTATAATAGTATTAGTTCTAATTTATGCCGCAAATATGGCAGCGCCATATCTGAGGTACGACCTGAATCTAACGTGATTATTTTGAATGCCTTTATTATATACAATTAACATCTTTGCTAAAGACAGCACCTTCCTAGAGATCGATTTGGCAATTTAGATGGCGGCGCAATTTGGAACTAATCTGATAATGTCAAGTGACTATATTTTACATTCTCAACAACTTTACTGAGAACGGCAACTCTCTAAAGCTTCATTTGGAAAAGATATTTTACTACACGGTCCGTTATTTCAAAAAACGCCGTAAGAAAACCGCGTTATTTAAAAAAACAACGTAAAAATAGTCAAGTCACAATATACGTGGAAAAACATTGATTGTTGGTGTCGATTGTACCTTTCCCAATATAGCCTCTGAAAAATACTTTTTAGAACAAGCAAAATTGTTGTTTACAGTTTATTATATGTACTGATGTAATGATACTGATCGTGGATTTTGGTAGAAATTCAGCAATATGGGTATCCAACTTCTTAAAATTTCTTCAGCAGATTGACTTTTCTTGTTTTGGGTCCATCGGATGTATGATACTTCAAGTGGTTAGTCCGGAGGAGGTACCCCAAGGGTCCGTGGCTGGTCATAGGCATTTTTCAATGGAACCATAACACTATGTGTATCGAACTGCTTGAAATTTTCTCAAGCGTTTGTTGCTTGTAATCCTGAGTTCACCAGACAAGTAGGCCTTAGAGTGACCGTTTGTCCCTGAACCGGTCATTCCGAAACAGGTTCTCGTGAGGCCTGGAGTAGTCAAAAACATTTTCTGAAGTAAACCCTGACGATATGGGTATCAAAATTCGTGAAATTTCTTTAGTAGGATGTTTGTCAATTTTTTGTGATCATTTGATGATTTGTCCCTGAACCAGCCATTCCGGAACAGGTTCTCGTGAGGCCTCGAGTGGCCATAAATATTTTCTGAAGTAAACCCTTGCAATATGGGTATCAAAATTCATGAATTTTCTTCAGTAGGTGATTTGTCAACGTTTCGTGACCATTTGATGATTTGTCCCCGGACTGATTATTCCGGAACAGGTTCCCGTGTGGCTCTGAGTGGCCAGAAAAATTTCAGAAGGAAATTCTGGCAATATGGGTATTAAAATTCATTAAATTTCGTCAGTAGGATATTTCTCAACGTTTTGTGAACATCTTATGATTTGTCCTTGGAGCGGTCATTCCGGAACAGGTTCCCGTATGGCTTCGATTGGCCATAAACATTTTTAGAAGATAGCTCCGGCAATATGGATATCAAAATTTATGAAATTTCTTAAGTAGGATATTCTCAACGTTTTATGGACATCTGACGACTTATCAACGTAACGGTCATCCTAGTACAGTTTCCCGTATGCCAAACATTGCCAAGGTTTCCGGGGATCTGATCCGGAATGGCTGGTCCGAAGACAAATCATCAAATGCCCCCAATACGTTGAGAAATATCTCACTGGCGAAATTTCATGAATTTTGATACACATACTGCTAGGGTTTCCTTCTAAATATGGTCATGGCCATTCGAGGCCCCACGTATACCTGTTCCGGAAAACTGGTTTGTGGACAAATATCCTACTGAAGAAATTTCATGAATTTTGATACCCATATTGCCGAGGTTTTATTTTGAAAATGTTTATGGCCACTCGAAGGGCCACCGGAACCTGTTCCGGAATAACCAGTCTGAGAACATGTCATCAAAAGGCCACAAAATGTTGACAGATATCTTACTGAAGAAGTTTCCTGAATGTTGATAGCCATTTTGCTGGGGTTTCCTTCTATATATATTCCTTCTGGGAACCTGTTCCGGAATAACCGGTTTGGGACAAGTTGGCATATTGAGGAATATGGAATTGAAATGTATTTTAAGGAATTATTCCAAAAGTTTTGACAGTCTTTTCCAGAAATTCCCTTGATATTCCCAAATAGTGTCTCCGTACCGAACCCCGGAAACCCGGATTTACGGGAACCAGATGAATTGAAACGGACGTTGCTGCCAATTTCCATAAAGCAGATGAGTTTCTTAATCTACCGGTGAAAACAAAAGAAAAATCGGCCATTATTTGCCAGAGTGACAACCATTTGAATTTGGTAGGTACCCGGGTACCCTGTCGGCCTGTTTTACGGGTGTTTTATTTTTGTTGGGCACACAACTGCTAGTTGGCGTTTTAATGGCTATACAATCCAAAACTGGAGAGTAGGGTAGCATTTGAAATTTTGACAACAATTCTATTTAGTATATTGTATTTTGTTTTTTTTTCACCTTATGTGAAGAAAGACCGAAGACGGCAACTCTCTAGCGTTTAATTTAGAAAAGATAGACTGCAGCGCCATCTCTGCGGAATGATTTGGAATGTCACAAGACGATGAATGACATACTGAGAAACTTTGTCGAAGACGGCAAATCTCTAGCGCTTAATTTAGAAAATATAGACTGCAGCGCCATCTCTGCGGCATAATGTGGAACTAATATGATAATGTCAAAAGACGACGAATGACATACTGAGAAACTTTGCCCAAGACGGCAAATCTCTAGCGCTTAATTTAGAAAAGATAGACTGCAGCGCCATCTCTGCGGCATGATGTGGAACTAATATGATTATGTCAAAAGACGACCAATGACACACTGAGAAAGTTTGCCGAAGACAAAAACTCTCTATAACTACTCTGGACTGCTTGGCTCATACATTGAATTAACAACCTCTATCCATTTGTAGCAGATTCCCGGTGGCCAATGTTACTGGAACCATGTTTTTCCACCACCAATACATTTTTATGACCATATCCTTTCGATATGAATATGAAATATAAATTTTATTTCCTTGACTTTTTTCACGTTGTTTTTTGAAATAACGCGTTTTTTTTACGCGGACCGCGTAAAAAAAGCCGCGTTAAAAATAACCGCGTAAAAAAAAACCGCGTAAAAAAAACTTTAGTGTATTTCTATTGTCGTCCTTCAGCATCAGTTCGAGATCTGGTGCCATAGAAAGAATGGGCCTGCAGACTCTTCGGAAGCGAAAACAGCCAAAACAAAGCACCTAACAGGCTGAATCTGTGAAACCGAGGGCTCAAAAGCTGAACGAAAAACTGCTGTCCAAAGAATCGGGATCTGTTATCATGGACGAAAAATCCTTCATAAAACTCGATAACTCTTCCGGGACCACAGTTTTATACCTCGCTTAAGGGAAAGTATGTTCCTGGATCAGTGAAAGCCATTCATACCGCCTTTATGCGGATGTGGGAAAATTTCTCGTCCATTCATTACGACAGACTCAATGAATGGTCAAATCTACGTGAAAGTGTGTATGCAAAAAAGGTTCCTTCCGTTGATCAAATAGCATAACAAGTCCACAATGTTTTGGCCAGATCTTCCTTTCTGCCATTACTCTAAATATGCACTAGAATGGTACAAAAAGAACAATGTCGTTTTTGTACCGAAGGAGACGAATCCACCAAACTGCCCAGAAATTCGCCCTATTAAAAATTTCTGGGCTTTAACGAAGCCGAAGCTAAGAAAACAGATGAAATTAGCGGATAATGTTGAACAATTTAAGCATTTAAGATTGGCCAAAAGTTGTGAAAATGGTGGGAGAAAGCGCTGTGCAGAAGCTTATAAGTAGTGGTGAGTGAAAAGTTAGAGAACTCGCCCAACCTACGAAAATTCAAGCAAATTGAAATGAAGATGAAAAAAAACCGTGTTATTTAATATGTTTGAGAATAAAATAATCAAAAATTACAGTCCGGTCATTTTTATTTGAGAAAGCAAGTGTATTTGTATTTTTTGGAACAGTCTATAAGGTGAACTTGGAACACAATGCGGAGCGTTTTTATTCACGCAAGGAATCATAATAATAATCAATCGGATTCTTTTGAGTTCATCGCTTCTTATTTCGCTTCACGTTCAACCTGGCACAGACCTACGTAATGAACGCTTCGAGTTCATCAAGCAGTCAATAATTCCACTAAGATTTTTCAAAAGAGCCTAATTGACAAACATGAACAAATACTTCTTTGGTCTACAATAGAGGACTCTTTCTCATCGGAATGGTGGTGGAGGTGGAGTATTGAAGCGAGTTTTGAATCTTCAAAAGTTCCCTGGTAGCACTTATGTTGCTTATAAGTTGAGAAAACATAAATGTGCCTTTGTTAGTCATAATCAAGTTGCTGCAACTAATTATGATCGTTGTGTGCTACTTGGGTTTGTGGCAGATGAAAAATCTTTGAATTTGCAATTGTATGATAAACCCTAGAAGCACACTTGTTGCCAATCGGTTGAGATAACATAAATATGACTTGCTAAGTCATAATCAAGTTACTACAACTGATTATGATCGTAGGGTGCTACTTAGAAAGCCCAAACTACTATCCCTAGCAATTAATATCGTTAGGGAGTTGATAAAAACAACGCTTGATACATTCTTCTACTGTACCGTTTCAAAGATTCACACACAACCATTGCTCGAGCTGGAGAAAGTTAAAGTATGGCCCACTTAGTAATGGTACAGTATCATTTTGGTCTATTTCAGATTAATATGAACGAAGAACTGAGAAAAGTCCGACTTCTGATCCACTAGTGCAACGAGCATTTTGCTCTCGCCTTACTTGATTGAGCCACTTAGATCCTACGCTCAACGTCATCGAATTGAGTAGTTCCCGATATCGGATCTATCCGTCTCCGACCGAGGATTGCCTGTGGGTCCCAAAGTAATCCTGACTGCGAAACTACCGTACAACCCAAGATCGACTACCCGCTACTCCACTCAACCACTCGCTTCTTGATTCTCCTGCCATTTTCGCTGCAGAGCCAACATGATTTGCGTTGACGTAATCTTGAGTGCCCACGACCCAAACCGTGGGCACTCAAAGACCACGTGCTCCGATGTTTCTGGGACGTCTGCACACTCCGGACAAAGGTTGACGCTGCGTGTCCGAATCGGTGCAAATATTGTCTGAAGCAACCATGGCCAGACAGAAACTGCGTGAGGTAGACAATTATCTCTCCGTGCTTCCTTTTCATCCAGATCGACAAATCCGGTATAAACTAATCGACCCACATAGACCCTTCACCCCCGTGTCCCATTCTCGTTGCCATTTATTCATCGACTCCGCTCTCACCAGCCTTCGAACTCCTTTGACATTTTTCCGCTGATAACATTTTCTGTCCTCCGCAAGAGTAATGTTAATCAGGATCATTCCGTCAATGACGCAAACTGCCTCCGATGAAATAGTTCGGTACGCTCTGGCGACTCGCATGACCATGAGTTTCCATTGCTGCGACCCAGGCTGGACCTCCGTATCTTAGTATCAATGAAGATACACTAAGCAGTAGACGCCGCTTAGTACTTCTAGGTCTGCAGCTATTCGGCATGATTCTGGCTATCGCATTGATGGCCTTTGCCGCCTTCCCACAGATATAATCTACGTGGCTGTTGAAATTTAGCCGGTCGTCGATCATCACATCCAGCATACTTCAGCACGCGCTTCGAGGCTATGGCAAGCCCTCCGATGACGATTTCTGCTCGCTGTACCGCTTAGCAGTTGCTGACCATTAGCACCTCCGTTTTGTGGTGGGCTATCTGCAGCTTCATCCCCTGCATCCAGCCTTCAATTATGCCGATTGCTTCGGTCGCCAGCATTTCCACTTCCTCCAGTGTTTCGCCTTTCACTGATAATACTATGTCATCTGCAAAGTCAACGATCACTACGTCTTTGGGAAGCTTCAGCGTCAGCACAGCGTTGTACATCCCGTTCCAAAGTGTTGGGCCAAAGATGGAACCTTGCGGAGCTTCCGTCGTGATGTTCACCGATTTCCGTCTCGCGGAGGTCTCATAGATCAGCACCATGATCTGAAAGTAACTCTTCAAAACCCTCATTATGTGAAGCTGGCACTATTAAAGGCGTTCTTAACGTCGATCGTTACAACAGCGCAATATCGATCGCCTCTCCGCTTCTTTTTGAACGCCTTTACGGCTGTCTCAACCACTGTCTGAATAACATCCACCATAAATAGACTTCCCTTTCCGAAAACTGAATTGCATCATCAATAGCCCGTGCTCACTTTCGGTAAATTTCGCAAACATATTGAGGATGATCCTCTCCAGGAGTTTTCCGAGAGTATCCAACAGGCATATTGGCCTTTACGATGTTAGATCCCCCGATGGATTTCCTGTCTTCGGCAGCAACACTAATTTCTGTATTTTCCACCTGTCTGGGAAATGGCCTTCCTCTAGAAATTTCTGTAGCACATTTCTGAACATTTCCGGGAATGCCTGAAACGCCACTTTCAGTGCCACGTTAGGTATTCTGTCCGATTCGGATGCCTTGTTCACCATAAAACCCTTTCGACAATGCCACAAACTCCTCGTTCAAGACTTGCATGCCCTCATCGTTACTTCTTATTTCCTCACTGTAAGGTGTACGTGGTCACGTCGTTGGCTCGTGCGTCGGGAAGAGTCTATGTACGATAACCGTCAGTTTTGCTGGACATAGCTCTGAAGACATTGTTGGGCCTTTGTTCATCTCCATAAAAATACGATACGCGTCGCCCCAGTAGTTTTCAGTGACTCGGTATAGCTCCTTGTAGCAGTTCGTCTTGCTCAGCATTATCTCTCGTTTTCATTCGGTCCTGGCCACTCGGACCACCACCCTATGTACCTCTCTGTCTGCTGCGATTTTAACTCTCTGGACACGTCTTCTGGCTCTGATTCAACTAGCGAAAAGGATGCTGAGTTGCTCATTCCACCAGTAAGCTGGGTGCCGCTTGTTCCTCGGCTCGAGTTTCCTTGGCACGGTTGCGCTGTATGCCCTTACTAACGTATTCGTCAACTGGTCCGCGTTTCGGTTCGAGAGTTCGTTGTCGAACCGGAGTGCCTCAACAAAGAGTTCCTTGTCGAAGACCCTTCTAGTGCACACGTTGCCATTCGGTTGAGTACATAACTTACTTGCAATCATAATTCGCCCAACTGTGACTGTAGTGTACAACGGCTCTCTTCCACTCGCTCGCAACTATTTGGCGTCGATTGCGACGGTTTCGCAGCGATGCTATTCCGGATCGCTGATGGTCGTATAGGCACACTTCTCACATATTCTTCTGTTCATATATGTCGACGTGACTACAGACGGTAACATCGATGATGGATTCACGACCGTCCTTGCAAAAAGTGCTGGTGGAACCTACGTTTGACAGTGCAACTTCCAGCTTTGCCACAGCTTCTAGCAGGCTACACCCTCTAGCGTTGGTACACCTGCTGCCCCACTCCACAGCCCAAGCAAAGGTGGGCTCCATGGTCCACCTTGGGGGAGCATAGCAGCTGCATACAAAAGTCCCGTTGATTTTGACGATCACGAACCCTTCGCATGAACTGGACACTACTTTCTAGATGGGGAATCTGCCCATCACCTGTACCGTAACCGTCGCCGCTCTATCTGCAACCCAGTTTCCGTTTACGCGAGGAACACGATACAGTTCCGCAATGATTGCGACGTCACATTTTGTTTCTGTTGTTGACTGCCACAACAGTTGCTGTGCTGTTTCGCAATGATTGAGGTTTATTTGGGTTACCTCCATCACTACGGACTTGCTGTTGCCTTTTTATATACTAGGAATTTGATGCCCTCGGTCATGTGGCCGCTTCCGTCCTCCTTTTGGCGAAGCATGTATCTCGGCTGCTTTGTGCAGTCTCTTGCAAAATGACCTTCTTCCCGCATTTCCTACACAGATCAGATCTGTCAGGACCTTTGCAGTTCCTCGCCAGGTGACCAAATCCCATGCACTTAAAGCATCTCTCCAATTCCTTTGGAACTCTAACAGCTAGTTGGCTGTAGCTGTCGGCAGCGGTATCACCGCAGTCTGTGTGCCACCGTACGTCCTCCTTAACTGGATTGTCATTGGTACATCTCCGAGATCACAGTGCCCCTTCAGCGCCCTCCTCAGCTCGTCTTCTGTTGTGATCTCGTTAATTTCGTTGCACTCGATCACAGTCTCTTGTCAGAGAGCTCTAACTACCGCCTGCTCAACAAGAGACTTTTCGACGAGCGTCTTGAAGGCTGTGTTCTTGATGGTGCGATCCTTGTTCAGCTCGAAGAGCATTTCATCTTTCTGGGTGCGCCTGGTTTTCACCACCTTCTCCTCTAGGTGTCTTTAACTCCAGATCAGTTCTCACTTTTCGGAGGAGTTCAGCGTATGTCGTTCCTCTTTTTAGTTCAACATTTTCACTTGCTGCTGGCATCTGCTTCTCCTAGTTTTCACTTGCTGCTGGATTTTCTTCTTGTTGTCTATCTGGTTGCCGACAGTGCACCATTCACTGCCTTCACCTTTCTTCTCGTCGTTTTTGAGCTTTTTCAGCTCCTCCACATCTCTTGGTGTGTCCCTTTTCACCAAGCTTGGATTCTGGGGTTCCTTTGGCGTCCGCAATGCATCGACCGTTGCCTTTTGGTTGTCCTCAAGAACCTTTTCGGCAGTCTCTGCTCTCAACCTCAGTGCGTCTAGTTCGCGTCCGACTGCAATCACGGCCGATTTGACACGAGTTCGTCAATCCGGTTTCTGTTGCGTTGCGGGTGAACAGCTATGTCAGAACCCTGTACCTTACTACTGATATCATAGTAGCTTCCCGTCAATCCGGTTGTCTGACGTTCTGCCATCGACAGTCGCTTATCGTGATCCCATCGCTGTCTTTCAACACGAAGGCCATGCTAGTTGACACGGTCCTTCATTGGTCGGATCTGCGTAAGCCAGGAATGTAACAGCTGGGCCTACGACCCACCACTTAACCCTTGCAGGTACTGGGATGGACTTTGCATTCTGGCTTCGCTATATCCCTAGTAGCACACTTGTTGCCATTCAGTTGAGATAACATAAATATGACTTACTAAGTCATGATCAAGTAACGACAACTAAAACTGACCGTAGTGTGCTACTTGGGATGTCAATATACATCTCAATGTTAGAGGCATTACATTAGTCTTGGTCGAACTAATGGCTATGAACTTTCTAAACTCTAGCACAATTTGGAGAACCTAGACCATCTTATATGGTGGGAAATGGACTTTATTCCATTCGTATAGCTTCTTTGAGTCTGCTTGGGTATGCTGCGTGGCTAAGGACAGTAGCCCTGTGACAGTTTATTAAGTAGATCATTTGATATGAACTCCAGGATGATTTGGAGAAGCGGTGATGAACTAGCCCAGATGGCTAAAAGTCATCCAATAAAGGAAAAAAAATGATTTGGAGAACACAGGATATCTGATATGCAGAAAAATATATTGCTTTTTATGCACCCAGCCTCCGTGAGTCTGTTTGAGTATGCTTCCTCCGTATGAACTATTTTATAGCTGTGGTTGTGGAGCACCTAGAACAACAAATATTAATGGAAATAGGTCGAAAATGATGCGCACTGGTACTACAAATAAGCGAAGACATTATCCAATGTTAGGGGCATTACACTAGTCTTGGTTGAACAAATGGCAGTGAACTAACTAAACTCCAGCACAATTTGGAGAACCTAGAACATCTTATATGGAGGGAAATATATTATAATCCCTTCGTATAGCTTCTTTGAGTCTGCTTGGGTATGCTGCGTTGTTAAGGTGCCCCGTTATGGTTTATCTAGTAGATCATTTGACCGGAACTCCAGGACACTTTGGAGAGACTTGAACGACTGGTATGAAAGGAGATGAATGACAGATAATTATTACACTCTTCTTGAACATTTTTGGTCATGTTTCATGTATGTATATCCTAGGCTCAGATGTCACAGCGACATAGTCCATGATCAACATTTCAGGAGAGTTCGTACGACCAAGAACATCCCGAAACATATATATATATTCCCATTTGTGTACTTTTTATGTACCATCTATATAAATAAAAATGAGTTTGGGTTTCCTTTGTCACGATTTAACTCGCGAGCGAAAGAACCGTTTGGCAAGATTTTTGCTTTGTTGGATTCGTCTTGGACACCAGAAGGTTCTTATGATGGTTTGAAACCTCTCCCTTCTCTGGAAAGGGGGGCTCCCATACAAGTGAAGCACAAATTTCTGCATAACTCGAGAACTGATCAAGCAAAGGAACCCAAATTTAGCATGCGGAAGTTTTTGGAGGCAAGCAATGTTTCTATGGTAGTCAAAGACCCCTTCCCTCTCTAGAAAGGGAGGCTCTCGTACAAATGAAACAGAAGTTTCCGCATATCTCAAGAACTAATCAAGCAAATGGAACCAAATTTGGCATGTGGGGTTTTCCTGAGGAGAAAAATGTTTTTATGGTGGTTTGAGACCCCTCCCCTCTCCTAGCAGGGGTGCTGTCATACAAATGAAACTGTAATTTTTTCATAACTCTAGATCTAATAAAGCAAATGGAACCAAATTTGGCATGCGGGGATTTTAAAGGCAATAAATGTTTCTACGATAGTTCAAGACCCCTCTTCTCTCTCTCTCTGTTAGGTTGGGGGGCGGTGCTCCCATACAAATGAAACAAAATCTTCTACATAACTCGAGAGCTAATCAAGTAAATGGAGCCAAATTTGGCAGGTAGAGATTTTTGAAGGCAACAAATGTTTCTAAGGTAAATCGAGACCCCTCCGCCCTCTGTAAGAGGGGGGCTCTCATACAAATGAATTACAAATTTGTGCATAACTCGAGAACTAATCAAGCATATGGAACCCAATTTGGCATGTGCAGGTTTTTGGAGGAGATAAATGTTTCTATGGAAGTTTGAGACTCCTCCGCCATCTGGAAGGGGGCTTATTATATAACTCGAGAACTTATCAGGTTAATGGAACCAAATTTGACATGTGGAGGTTTTCGAAGACAAGACATATTTCTAAGTTGACTCGAGCTCCTCCCTTCTCTGAAAGGAGGGCTCATATACAGATGAAACACAACTTTCTGAATAACTCGAGAACTTATTAAGTTAATGGAACCAAATTTGGCATGTGGAGGTTTTTGAAGGCAAGAAATGTTTCTATTGTGGTTTGAAACTCCTCCGCTTACTGAAAGAGGGGTCTTTTATACAAACAAAACACGAATTTCAGCATAACTCAAGGTTTTTGGAGGGTAGATTTCTATATACATAAAAATGAATTTCTGTCTGTCTGTCTGCCTGTCAGACCCTTATAGACCCGGAAATTTCTGAACCGACCAACGTGAAAATTTATATGAAGGGGTTTTTGGGGCTGAGGAAGGTTCTTATGATTGTTTGAGACCCCTACTCTCTCAGGAAGGGAGGCTCTGATACATATGAGACACAAATTTCTTCATAACTCGAGAGCTAATCAAGCAAATCGAATCAAATTTGGAATGTGGGGGGTTTTGAAGGCAAGAATGTTTCTATGGTGGTTCAAGACCCCTCCCTTTTTTGAAAGGGCGAGGGGTTCAAACAAATGAAACTCAAATTTTTATTATAATCGAAGAGCCCCGAGAACTAATCAAGCAAATGGAACCAAATTTGGCATGTGGGGGGTTTTGAAGGTTTGAGAAACCACCCCCTCTGGAAGGGAGTGCTCCCATACAAATGAAACACAAATTTCTATCAAAAATGAGAATTATCCAGGATACTTAAACACAAAACGTGCCTTTCTCGGGTAAGACGCATGTTTTGATAGAAGTTTGAACCATAAAAGTGGCAAATTTTCCTTCATTTAGTTGCAAGCGAGCAGCGCATGCACCGGGTTCAGCTAGTACCGAATAACAATGTTTTGTCTTCACGAACTGTTAAAACACATCTAATGAATCTGAAATAAACAACTACGACGGAAATATAATGCGAAATTTATGTTTTATTCATGTTTTGAGGTGTCCGGATTATTGCGGATACAGACCTTAATTCTACTAGATCTCACATCCACCTATACCAAGAAGTACATGCAGAAAAATATTGAATTTATTAATTATAATCCATTAAAAATATATTTAAAGATTAAATCACATGAGATACTGAAAACATTCAATTTTCGACAATTGAGCGCTGAATCTTCATTGTTAGTCTGGATTACCGATGCGCATTTTTGTTTGAAGTTTTCCCAGTTCTGCAACAGTAAATAAATAACGAGAATTAAATAGAAGTGATACCAAGCAGAGACCTCACTAGATCTCGTTTCATACCTTAGACTGTATCGACTTTCGGAGGTGAGATCTTTGACAGCTCCAGCGTATTCGGTAAAACATCCTGATAAGTTTTCGCAAGAAGATCATTCTTATCACCTCCTGCGTCTGCGGTTTGTAAATTCTGAATGTGTTTTATAAATCCCAGCAATTTCCTTACATTTGGCGGATGCTTGCCGTAGCGATCACGAACTCCCCGAAGAAAGGCTTCGCTCCACAGTAGATGTTCTTCGGAAATGTTTATATCACCGGATGCGATCAATATCAGCGTACTGAGCGTTGTGTCGAACATGCGGTTGATGTCACCGAAGATGGAATGGTCTGGCTGGTAGCAAGCATGACTTCGAATTATTTGATCTAGGGCGTGATCAACTCGATAGTTCCAGCCTGTCCGACTCATTGCCGCCTCACGAGCACTGGATGGAGTCGGTCTTGTGTCCGAAAGCGTTTGATTGAAGCTTGATAGCACTGAAGACAACTGTTCTTGATGCATAATCAACTTCGGTTTGTATCGTGAATTTGGAACTAATGACGTTTTGGGAGTGTTCATGTTCTATTTCGATCTTCTGCTGCAGACTGAAAATTTGAATTCAAACGTTTAGGAATTTTGACACTGATTAGATTCCAGTGATTGCTGCGATTAAATAAGAGGTAGACCGACTATTCGTTGTTCCACTCTATTCTAATTCATATTGCGGTTCTTGAAGAAATATTTACCTCTTTTTATAACCGCTGGTGGATTTAAACCAAAAAGCTTTTCAATTAGTTGCATCAATAAAGAATCATGCGTCTAGTTTGTGTTAAAAACTAACTAAAAACCATAAAACTGTCTGTCTGTCTGTCTGTCTGTTTTATAGACTCGAAAACTACTGACCGTATCGAAGCCGAATTGGGATTCCGCCTAAACACTTCCACGACACGCTAGTGATCCTGATCACTAATGCACAAACATCCATTCTGGCGGTATTTCTCCTACCGTGCGATGCTCAGAGTTGCGAGGAAACGTTTAATCACTAGACCTGTGCGCCGATCTATTTTGAATCGGCGGCGGCGTACATGGTATTTTCAAACGGCGGCGGCGGCGACTTTTACGTGCAATGTTAAGACTAAAGGATCACTCCAAGTCTTATATTTTGATAAAAAAAAAAACCGGATAACCAAAGTTTTATATGATTCAAGTCGATGAATTGTCGTCGAACAGTGTGTGTACAAATATATGAGACTTAACATTATAGAATTGGTTCATCACAAGTCGACGGGGAATTCTTGGTGCTGGGTGAGTATTAAAACGAACTATTGGTTCCACAAAGTGACGGTTATTCCAAGAGCCGAAGTGACATTCATCACTTGGTGAAGTGAGAAAAGTCACCTGCAGTGTCATGACTCTCTATTTGATTTGCCCAGGAGAGTAACGTCACTGCAGGTAACTTTTCTCACCTCACCCAGAGACAAAACTTACTTCGACTCTCACTAACCATCATGTGGATGATTTTCGTCTTGCTGAATCATTAAAAAATGGAAATTAATATCCACAGAAATTTCCTTTATAGAAAGAATCTCTCATATGCGTAACTGTGATGTCTGACTGGATGAGAGTACGGCACTAGGTGACATAAAAGATTGATAATGAGGTGGGCAATCTGTGACTCCAGTTCAATTCTATTTTAACAACGATGTCGGGCCTGTTGAAAACGCAGACCGGTTGAAACTCCATTGCCAAATACCTCTTCCAGAACAGACGTTAGTTCCGACTTTTAACTGTGTCTATATTAATTTCTGTTTTGGAACTACGGATTTCGAACACCCACAGGTTTCCTACGACAGAACTTTCTACAAGCCCCAATACAAGAGGTTCCGTTTCTGTATTTATTTCAATTTACCTCAAGGTGTGCAAACTTGTGGTGTTAGTTGAAATGCTTCAAATACTTGGAAAAACCTTATTTCTAACTGGGATTTTCTACAGCATCTCTCTTGCTAGCCTTCATATGCTTTAGTGCACAAAATTCATTTATAGAAATACAACTTTTTGAGGGTGACTTAAGCAACGTGTAAAAAATGTTTGTTAACAATTTGTTACAATATTTGTTTACGTAGCTATACGTAGCTAAAAATAATCAAAGGGATGGATTACTTCCGCTCAAAGTTGTCCCTGCCTTTTCAATTTACCCTTAATGATCGTAAGACTTCAGCCATGTTCACATCACTTCATCAATCATCAAAGAACTTCATAACATAGTTCGCAGAAATGCTTCAAATTTCGTAGAGCTGCTGCAAAGCTTACAGATTTTTAGCAAAGTTTGAACTCATCTATTTCTCGAAATATCAGTTCAGTTCAAATAGCTGCAGTGTTCAGTATTCCACCAATGCCAATGTGTTCAGTATTCCACCAAAACTCTATAATGTTTGAAAAAAAAGGGGGCGAAGTATACACCATTTTTTCAGCTGCCCAAACAAATTAAGAACTTTTCCAAATTCGGCACAAAATAAAACAAAAGCGTAGGACAGTTTTATTTTTTTACATCGAAACTGTTCGAAAATTTAATTTGGAACGCACCGCTGAAAATGTAAAAAATGATTTGGTCTATTTAATTGTCAAAACTTAGAATAGGCCACGACCACTGAAAACGGCCTAAAAATCTACAAATCTAAAAATCTTGTTATCTAAAAATTAACAAGAAATCTAAAATTCTAAAAATCTAAAAATCTAAAAATCTAAAAATCTAAAAAACTAAATATCTAAAACTGTTAAATTCAAAAATTTGAAAATCTAAGAATCTAAAAATCTAATCTTAAAATCTTAAAATCTAAAATGCTAAAAATCTACTAGAAGTCTAAAATCTAAAAATCTAAAAATCTAAATCTTTAAATATCTAAAAATCTACTAGTAATCTAAAAATCTAAAAATTTATGTATGTATCGTAATATCTAAAAATCTCAAAAATTTAAAAGCTTAATATCTAAAATTCTACTAGAAATCTAAAAATCTAAAAATCTAAAAATCTATAGATCTTAAAATCTTAAAATCTGATCTCAATCTGAATATCTTAATATCTACTAGAAAGTTAAATATCTAAAAATCTAAATATCTTAATATCTAAAAATTCTGAGATTTTGAAAATCGGCCACAACATTCTTCTATTTACACTCTGTGAATTGTTTGGCCAAATTAAAAAAAACAGACAAATTTCTCGCCAAAGACGGCATTTCTCCCATAGGCGTAGCCAGGATTTCAAATAGGGGAGGGCAAGCTTTTTTTAGAGAGAGAGAGAGAGAGAGATAGATAGAGAGAGAGAGAGAGAGAGAGAGAGAGAGAGAGAATATCATCGGCTTCAACCAGTTGTGGCACACACTGAACACTTCACAAGGACAAGCCTCGTTGACCATTAGAGCAGGGACATTTTCAAGTTCCACCCACTGGATCGGGAATTCAAGCCATCACCTGAACGACGGTTGGATTATCTTCTCTACTCTCACCCAAAGTACTTTATAATATCCGTAAAATTTTTGGAAACAAGATTCAATAATTCTAAGCTTGTTCTGGAATTAAAAAAAAAGAAAGGATTTTGAAAACCTTAGGTTTTGCACATGTTCCAAAACCGAACCGCATTATATAGCAACCATGCTAAAATCTAGCGGGTACTGTCATGTGTCAAAATATTCGCTTACAGTGGTGTTGGATTTTTGTATAGTATAACCACCGAGTTTGTTAACAGTTTGTACTTCCTCCACGACCCTCTCACCCACACTGAGAATTGAATTTTTCTTTTATTACGAAATCAAAGATAGGACTAACACATCTACTTGATGATTTCTGCTACAGAATTGAATTGTTCTTTTCAATGCAACACGCGTAACTGTCGAAAGCACGAAGATTTTGTTTTGACACAGAAAGAATATCTCCGTTGGACACAGAAAGATGTTTCTATGGGAAGTTTGGAGAGACTTTTCCGCCATCTGGAAGGGGGCTTATTATATAACTCGGAGAACTTATCAGGTTAATGGAAACCAAATTGACATGTGGAGGTTTTCGAAGACAAGACATATTTCTGTTGATTCTCGAGCTCCTCCCTTCTCTGAAAGGAGGGCTCATATACAGATGAAACACAAATTTCTGAATAACTCGAGAACTTATTAAGTTAATGGAACCAAATTTTACATGTGGAGGTTTTTGAAGGCAAGAAATGTTTCTATTGTGTTTGAAACTCCTCCGCTTACTGAAAGAGGGCCTGAGCACAAACAAAACACGAATTTCAGCATAACTCAAGGTTTTTGGAGGGTAGATTTCTATATACATAAAAATGAATTTCGTCTGTCTGTCTGCTCGTCAGACTCCTTATAGACCCGGAAATTTCTGAACCGACCAACGTGAAAATTTATATGGAAGGGGTTTTTTGGGGCTGAGGAAGGTTCTTATGATTGTTTGAGACCCCTACTCTCTCAGGAAGGGAGGCTCTGATACATATGAGACACAAATTTCTTCATAACTCGAGAGCTAACTGGCTAAATCGAACCAAATTTTAAATGTGGGGGTTTTGAAGGCAATTATTGTATGGTGGTTTGAGAAACCACCCCCGGGAAGGGAGTTCTACAAATGAAACACAAATTTCTATCAAAAATGAGAATTATCTAGGATACTTAAACACAAAACGTGCTTTCTCGGTAAGACGCATGTTTTGATAGAAGTTTGAACCATAAAAGTGGCATCATTAAATTTTCCTTCATTTAGTTGCAAGCGAGCAAAGTGCGGCACGTAATTGGTTCAGCTAGTACCGAATAACTATGTTTTGTCTTCACGAACTGTAAAAACACATCTAATGAATCTGAAATAAACAACTACGACGGAAATATATGAAATTTATGTTTTATTCATGTTTTGAGGTGTCCGGATTATTGCGGATACAGACCTTAATTTTACTAGATCTCACATCCACCTATACCAAGAAGTACATGCAGAAAAATATTGAATTTATTAAATACTAGCTGATCCCGGTGCGAGCGTTGCTACGCCTGCAACTGAATAAACAAACATTGCTGTTTTTTGGAAAGAGTTTTTTTGACTCAAGAAGGGGTTCAAGCTTCTATCAGAATATTCTTCTAACTCCGAGTAGCAGCATACAGTTTGTGTTTTTGGTTATCTGATAATTACGTTTGGTTAATATTTGTGTTTCAAATCTTTCCATAGAAAACATTTCTTGCATTCAAAAACCCCCGCACGCCAATTTTGGTTCCATTTGCTTGATTTGTTCTCGAGTAATGAAGAAATTTGTATATCATTTGTATCGGAGCCCCTCCCCTTAAGGATGGGGAGGGGTCTCAAATCAACATAGAAACATTTTTGTCTTTAAAACCACCACATGCTAAATTTCATTCCGTTTGCTTGATTAGTTCCCGAGTTATGCAGAATATTGTGTTTTATTTGTATGAGAGCCCCCCCCCCCTTTTAGGACGGGGAGGGTTTTCAAGCTACCATATAAACCTTTCTTGCCTTCAAAAACTCACAAATGCTAAATTTGGTTTCTTTTGCTTGATTAGTTCTGGTAATGTTCTTGTTCAGACAGACAGACAGACAAAAATCCATTTTTTCATGCTTAGATAGATAGAGTTAATTTTTTTTATTTTGTTTTTGTTGTTATTTTCAATTGTCTGTAAAAAAAGAAGAATTATTGTTTTTTTTTTTCATTTTTTTATAATACCTGGATTGCTGTTTTATATGTTGTTTAAATCGTGAGAGTACCACCTACGTGTTTGTCTTGGTTGATGCTTGGTCATGCTTCTCGGTGCTCAATGTACTCAATGGAATGCGCTTCTGCGTAACGAAATCGGTCGGTTTCTCTTCTGCTCGGTGGTTCATGCATTCTGCGAATTACACAATTTTTTTTGACATTTACCTTCGTCATACTTTTTAATTTTTGTTCAATTACCTTTCACTGTAGTGCTTTAGGATATATTATATTCCTCGTTTTTCCGCCTGGCGCATAAACGAATAAGTTCTTCGGATTTCCTACGCGGGAGCAAGCGACATAAAGTTGTCCATGAGAAAAACATGGTCGTTCGAGATCTGGAAAGGGGGGCTCCCATACAAATGAAACACTCATTTCTACATAACTTCTACTGGATAATTCTCATGTTTGGTTAATATTTGTGTTTGAATCTTCATAGAAACATTTCTTGCATTCAAAAACCCCGCACGCCAATTTTGGTTCCATTTGCTTGATTTGTTCCGGAGTAATGAAGAAATTTGTATATCATTTGTATCGGAGCCCCTCCCCTTAAGGATGGGGAGGGGTCTCAAATCAACATAGAAACATTTTTTGTCTTTAAAAACCACCACATGCTAAATTTCATTCCGTTTGCTTGATTAGTTCCTGAGTTATGCAGAATATTGTGTTTTATTTGTATGAGAGCCCCCCCCCCCCCCCTTTAGGACGTGGAGGGTTTTCAAACTACCATATAAACCTTACTTGCCTTCAAAAACTCACAAATGCTAAATTTGGTTTCTTTTGCTTGATTAGTTCTGGTAATGTTCTTGTTCAGACAGACAGACAGACAAAAATCCATTTTTTCATGCTTAGATAGATAGAGTTAATTTTTTTTATTTTGTTTTTGTTGTTATTTTCAATTGTCTGTAAAAAAGAAGAATTATTGTTTTTTTTTCATTTTTTGTAATACCTGGATTGCTGTTTTATATGTTGTTTAAATCGTGAGAGTACCACCTACGTGTTTGTCTTGGTTGATGCTTGGTCATGCTTCTCGGTGCTCAATGTACTCAATGGAATGCGCTTCTGCGTAACGAAATCGGTCGGTTTCTCTTCTGCTCGGTGGTTCATGCATTCTACGAATTACACAATATTTTTGACATTTACCTTCGTCATACTTTTTAATTTTTGTTCAATTACCTTTCACTGTAGTGCTTTGGGATATATTATATTCCTCGTTTTTCCGCTCTAGCGCATAAACGAATAAGTTCTTCGGATTTCCTACGCGGAGCAAGCGACATAAAGTTGTCCATGAGAAAACATGGTCGTTCGAGATCTGGAAAAGGGGGGCTCCCATACAACATGAAACACCTCACTTCTACATAACTCCTACTGGATAATTCTCATGTTTGGTTAATATTTGTGTTTGGAATCTTCATAGAAACATTTCTTGCATTCAAAAAACCCTGCACGCACAATTTTGGTTCCATTTGCTTGATTTGTTCCGGAGTAATGAAGAAATTTGTATATCATTTGTATCGAGCCCCTCCCCTTAAGGATGGGGAGGGGTCTCAAATCAACATAGAAACATTTTTTGTCTTTAGAAACCACCACATGCTAAATTTCATTCCGTTTGCTTGATTAGTTCCCGAGTTATGCAGAATATTGTGTTTTATTTGTATGAGAGCCCCCCCCCTTTAGGACGTGGAGGGTTTTCAAACTACCATATAAACCTTACTTGCCTTCAAAAACTCACAAATGCTAAATTTGGTTTCTTTTGTGATTAGTTCTGTAATGTTCTTGTTCAGACAGACAGACAGACAGAAATCCATTTTTTCATGCTATAGATAGATAGAGTTAATTTTTTTAATTTTGTTTTTGTTGTTATTTTCAATTGTCTGTAAAAAAAAGAAGAATTATTGTTTTTTTCATTTTTTGTAATACCTGGATTGCTGTTTTTATATGTTGTTTAAATCGTGAGAGTACCATCTACGTGTTTGTCTTGGTTGATGCTTGGTCATGCTTCTCGGTGCTCAATGTACTCAATGGAATGCGCTTCTGCGTAACGAAATCGGTCGGTTCTCTTCTGCTCGGTGGTTCATGCATTCTGCGAATTACACAATTTTTTATGACATTTACCTTCGTCATACTTTTTAATTTTTGTTCAATTACCTTTCACTGTAGTGCTTTTGGGATATATTATATTCCTCGTTTTTCCGCCTGGCGCATAAACGAATAAGTTCTTCGGATTTCCTACGCGGGAGCAAGCGACATAAAGTTGTCCATGAGAAAAACATGGTCGTTCGAGATCTGGAAAGGAGGGCTCCCACACAAATGAAACACTCATTTCTACATAACTTCTACTGGATAGTTCTCATGTTTAGTTAATACTTGTGTTTGAATCTTCATAGAAACATTTCTTGCATTCGAAAAACCCCGCACGCCAATTTTGGTTCCATTTGCTTGATTTGTTCTGGAGTAATGAAGAAATTTGTAGTATCATCTAGTAGTCGGAGCCCCCTCCTCCTTAAGGATGGGGAGGGGTCTCAAATCAACATAGAAACATTTTTTGTCTTTAAAAACCACCACATGCTAAATTTCATTCCCGTTTAGCTTGATTAGTTCCTGAGTTATGCAGAATATTGTGTTTTATTTGTATGAGAGCCTCTCGCTAGGACGTGGAGGGTTTTCAAACTACCATATAAACCTTACTTGCCTTCAAAACCTCACAAATGCTAAATTTGGTTTCTTTTGCTTGATTAGTTCTGGTAATGTTCTTGTTCAGACAGACAGACAGACAAAAATCCATTTTTTCATGCTTAGATAGATAGAGTTAATTTTTTTTAATTTTGTTTTTGTTGTTATTTTCAATTGTCTGTAAAAAAAGAAGAATTATTGTTTTTTTTTCATTTTTTTATAATACCTGGATTGCTGTTTTATATGTTGTTTAAATCGTGAGAGTACCACCTACGTGTTTGTCTTGAAGTTGATGCTTGATCATGCTTCTCGGTGCTCAATGTACTCAATGGAATGCGCTTCTGCGTAACGAAATCGGTCGGTTTCTCTTCTGCTCGGTGGTTCATGCATTCTGCGAATTACACAATTTTTATGACAATTTACCTTCGTCATACTTTTTTAATTTTGTTCAATTACCTTTCACTGTAGTGCTTTGGGATATATTATATTCCTCGTTTTCCGCCTGGCGCATAAACGAATAAGTTCTTCGGATTTCCTACGCGGGAGCAAGCGACATAAAGTTGTCCATGGAGAAAAACATGGTCGTTCGAGATCTGGAAAAGGGGGCTCCCATACAAATGAAACACTCATTTCTACATAACTTCTACTGGATAATTCTCATGTTTGGTTAATATTTGTGTTTGGAATCTTCATAGAAACATTTCTTGTAATTCAAAACCCTGCACCAATTTTGGTTCCATTTGCTTGATTTGTTCTGAGTAATGAAGAAATTTGTATTTCATTTTTATCAGCCCCTCCCTTAAGGATGGGGAGGGTCTCAAATCAACATAGAAACATTTTTTGTCTTTAAAAACCACCACATGCTAAATTTCATTCCGTTTGTGATTAGTTCCCGAGTTATGCAGAATATTGTGTTTTATTTGTATGAGAGCCCCCCCTTTAGGACGTGGAGGTTTTCAAACTACCATATAAACCTTACTTGCCTTCAAAAAACTCACAAATGCTAGAATTTGGTTTCTTTTGCTTGATTAGTTCTGGTAATGTTCTTGTTCAGACAGACAGACAGACAAAAATCCATTTTTCATGCTTAGATAGATAGAGTTAATTTTTTTAATTTTGTTTTTGTTGTTATTTTCAATTGTCTGTAAAAAAGAAGAATTATTGTTTTTTTTTTCATTTTTTATAATACCTGGATTGCTGTTTATATGTTGTTTAAATCGTGGGAGTACCATCCTACGTGTTTGTCTTGGTTGATGCTTAGTCATGCTTCTCGGTGCTCAATGCTTACTCAATGGAATGCGCTACTGCGTAACGAAATCGGTCGGTTTCTCTGCTCCGGTGGTTCATGCATTCTGCGAATTTCACAATATTATATGACATTTACCTTCGTCATACTTTTTAATTTTTGTTCAATTACCTTTCACTGTAGTGCTTTGGGATATATTATATTCCTCGTTTTTCCGCCCGGCGCATAAACGAATCGTTCTTCGGATTTCCTACGCGGGAGCAAGCGACATAAAGTTGTCCATGAGAAAAACATGGTCGTTCGAGATCTGGAAAGGGGGTCTCCATACAAATGAAACGACTCATTTCTACATAACTTCTACTGGATAATTCTCATGTTTGGTTAATATTTGTGTTTGGAATCTTCATAGAAACATTTCTTGCATTCAAAAAACCCCGCACGCCAATTTTGGTTCCATTTGCTTGATTTGTTCTGGAGTAATGAAGAAATTTGTATATCATTCATGTAGTTGAGCCCCCTCCCCTTAAGGATGGGGAGGGGTCTCAAATCAACATAGAAACATTTTTGTCTTTAAAAACCACCACATGCTAAATTTCATTCCGTTTGCTTGATTAGTTCCCGAGTTATGCAGAATATTGTGTTTTATTTGTATGAGCCCCCCCCCTTTAGGACGATGGAGGGTTTTCAAACTACCATATAAACCTTACTTGCCTTAAAACTCACAAATGCTAAATTTGGTTTCTTTTGCTTGATTAGTTCTGGTAATGTTCTTGTTCAGACAGACAGACAGACAAAAATCCATTTTTTCATGCTTAGATAGATAGAGTTAATTTTTTTAATTTTGTTTTTGTTGTTATTTTCAATTGTCTGTAAAAAGAGAAGAATTATTGTTTCTTTTTCATTTCTTATAATACCTGGATTGCTGCTTTTATATGTTGTTTAAATCGTGAGAGTACCACCTACGTGTTTGTCTTGGTTGATGCTTGGTCATGCTTCTCGGTGCTCAATGTACTCAATGGAATGCGCTTCTGCGTAACGAAATCGGTCGGTTTCTCTTCTGCTCGGTGGTTCATGCATTCTGCGAATTTCACAATATTATATGACATTTACCTTCGTCATACTTTTTAATTTTTGTTCAATTACCTTTCACTGTAGTGCTTTGGGATATATTATATTCCTCGTTTTTCCGCCCGGCGCATAAACGAATAAGTTCTTCGGATTTCCTACGCGGGAGCAAGCGACATAAAGTTGTCCATGAGAAAAACATGGTCGTTCGAGATCTGGAAAGGGGGGCTCCCATACAAATGAAACACTCATTTCTACATAACTTCTACTGGATAATTCTCATGTTTGGTTAATATTTGTGTTTGGAATCTTCATAGAAACATTTCTTGCATTCAAAAAACCCCGCACGCCAATTTTGGTTCCATTTGCTTGATTTGTTCTGGAGTAATGAAGAAATTTGTATATCATTTGTATCGGAGCCCCTCCCCTTAAGGATGGGGAGGGGTCTCAAATCAACATAGAAACATTTTTTGTCTTTAAAAACCACCACATGCTAAATTTCATTCCGTTTGCTTGATTAGTTCCCGAGTTATGCAGAATATTGTGTTTTATTTGTATGAGAGCCCCCCCTTTAGGACGTGGAGGGTTTTCAAACTACCATATAAACCTTACTTGCCTTCAAAAACTCACAAATGCTAAATTTGGTTTCTTTTGCTTGATTAGTTCTGGTAATGTTCTTGTTCAGACAGACAGACAGACAAAAATCCATTTTTCATGCTTAGATAGATAGAGTTAATTTTTTTAATTTTGTTTTTGTTGTTATTTTCAATTGTCTGTAAAAAAGAAGAATTATTGTTTTTTTTTCATTTTTTATAATACCTGGATTGCTGTTTTATATGTTGTTTAAATCGTGAGAGTACCACCTACGTGTTTGTCTTGGTTGATGCTTGGTCATGCTTCTCGGTGCTCAATGTACTCAATGGAATGCGCTTCTGCGTAACGAAATCGGTCGGTTTCTCTTCTGCTCGGTGGTTCATGCATTCTGCGAATTACACAATTTTTTTTGACATTTACCTTCGTCATACTTTTTAATTTTTGTTCAATTACCTTTCACTGTAGTGCTTTGGGATATATTATATTCCTCGTTTTTCCGCCTGGCGCATAAACGAATAAGTTCTTCGGATTTCCTACGCGGGAGCAAGCGACATAAAGTTGTCCATGAGAAAAACATGGTCGTTCGAGATCTGGAAAGGAGGGCTCCCATACAAATGAAACACTCATTTCTACATAACTTCTACTGGATAGTTCTCATGTTTGGTTAATATTTGTGTTTGGAATCTTCATAGAAACATTTCTTGCATTCAAAAAACCCCGCACGCCAATTTTGGTTCCATTTGCTTGATTTGTTCTGGAGTAATGAAGAAATTTGTATATCATTCGTATCGGAGCCCCCTCCCCCTTAAGGATGGGGAGGGGTCTCAAATCAACATAGAAACATTTTTTGTCTTTAAAAACCACCACATGCTAAATTTCATTCCGTTTGCTTGATTAGTTCCCGAGTTATGCAGAATATTGTGTTTTATTTGTATGAGAGCCCCCCCCCCCCCCTTTAGGACGTGGAGGGTTTTCAAACTACCATATAAACCTTACTTGCCTTCAAAAACTCACAAATGCTAAATTTGGTTTCTTTTGCTTGATTAGTTCTGGTAATGTTCTTGTTCAGACAGACAGACAGACAAAAATCCATTTTTTCATGCTTAGATAGATAGAGTTAATTTTTTTAATTTTGTTTTTGTTGTTATTTTCAATTGTCTGTAAAAAAAGAAGAATTATTGTTTTTTTTTCATTTTTTTATAATACCTGGATTGCTGTTTTATATGTTGTTTAAATCGTGAGAGTACCATCTACGTGTTTGTCTTGGTTGATGCTTGGTCATGCTTCTCGGTGCTCAATGTACTCAATGGAATGCGCTTCTGCGTAACGAAATCGGTCGGTTTCTCTTCTGCTCGGTGGTTCATGCATTCTGCGAATTACACAATTTTTTATGACATTTACCTTCGTCATACTTTTTAATTTTTGTTCAATTACCTTTCACTGTAGTGCTTTGGGATATATTATATTCCTCGTTTTTCCGCCTGGCGCATAAACGAATAAGTTCTTCGGATTTCCTACGCGGGAGCAAGCGACATAAAGTTGTCCATGAGAAAAACATGGTCGTTCGAGATCTGGAAAGGAGGGCTCCCATACAAATGAAACACTCATTTCTACATAACTTCTACTGGATAGTTCTCA
>JASCZW010002302.1:0-13541 GCA_034211315.2 Aedes japonicus | reverse complement strand
TCCATCTACATGATACGTTTAAAGAAATGGAATCCATATTTTCTTCAAACATTGATTTTGGTACACTTCTTGATTAATAGCCAAACAACTGAGTTTTCACCATGGATAGGAAATTCCTCTCTCAGATATGGCAATATAAAACATCACCTGACTTATGCTTAAACTTATATTTCACGTTCGGAGATGCAGTAGAAATGTTTTCAGAATAATATCGATCGTTTCCTGGGATGTGGGTTTTTGAGAGAGGGAAGTAGCTTTCGTCATCCAAAACGAAACATTTTCCGGTGTAATTTCGTTTAATCCAGCGGCATTGGGATTTACGGTTGATATATGTTTCTCTGTGTAATCTGGTGCTCTTGATTTGTCGTTGCAGACGATTATTCTTCAACGTCTTGCAGATGTAAGATTGCGAGGTCTTGAACTTTTTTGCTGCATCAGATTGACTAATCGAATCCTTGTTGTTCAAAGAACTATGGAGCAATCTAAGTCCTTTCTTGTCCATAGTTGGAACTGGTCTCCCACTATCATTCCTACGAGCTATTTCTGAGGATGCCAGGACACGATGGATGGTTAAAACTGGAAAATTCTCGGTTTTTAGATTGTTCACAGTGAACTTTTTCCCGTGATTTATGTTTTTTTGATAGAACTGTACAATCTTCTCACGTAGTGTTTCTTGCTTCGACGATATTTTGAACATAACTGACCAAGTTAGAACAAAACAAAACATACGATTACCTACACGGCCAGCCGTTTCAACTCAGTTTTGAGTCGTTTTTGACTCACTTTTGTCGAAAGTGGAGTCACTCAGATTCGAGTAAATGTTACTGGCATTGACAAGTCGACATATCAAAAACATCCATCTGGTTTGAGTATATGTTTTTGATATGTCGACTTGTCAACGCCAGTAACATTTACTCAAATTTGAGTGACTCCACTTTTGACGAAAGTGAGTCAAAAACGACTCAAAACTGAGTTGAAATGGCTGACCGTATAGGGGAGACAGAGAACATTGATTCACATGATCTCTCTTTTCTCTGTGCACGTTTGTGTTTTGGTATGAGACTTTAAACCTGAGAAGCTCAATTCCAAGGTGAAATGGATCATCTTGAGGATCGCATTTCAATTTATTATGGTTGTTAGACTCAGCATCGCTTATTCGAGTTACTCGTATCATAAGCATTGCGAGCAGGATAATTCATACAGGGTGAGTGATAATTCCTGTAAGTTTTTTTTTCAAACATGTTTAACTTTAATTGGGTTAATCACAGACATAACGGCTAATTTCGGAGTGTATTCAATCTTCAACACTGCTTGCAAGTTTGTTTTGAATGTTCATTCATTTGTGACTCGTGCTAACATTTTACACTGTTTACTATTTTAAAGAAATTGAAACCCTTCGGAATGAACGACAGATTCATAACAAGAAAATGAGAAGAATGAATAGTTATTTGCATTTTATTCCAAATTTCTTTATTGCTTATCTTGACAGATACGCGTATTTAATCTACAATGTGCAGACTTCTTCAGTGTCGTGTACTAATACTCGACCGAGAGAAAACCTTCGCTGACTGTCGTATATATATACTATTTTCCAAATACAAAAACTTGTTCCTACAGCTAACATTTTTCATATTTTGGCCAATCTATCTTGAGACAAAAAAAAATATTCATATAACCAGAAATGCGAAGGAAGATTAGTATTTTCCATTAAATTTCAACTACTTTCATTGCTAATCTTGACACTGTGTCACTAGTGTCAAGATAAACAATACAGGTAGTTGGAATTAAATGGAAAATACTACGGTTTCTTATCATTCCTAGCTACAGGTATTCCACTAAACAGTTCACACGATATAGGAAATATACTTAATATCTACCGCATCTTTTCCCTTTACCTAACCTAATTATTCTGTAGCAGCAGGTGCTTCGGTTTTGTTGTCGTTGAAGAGTCATATGTAACGGTTGCCTGAGTTTTTGTTTAGTAGACTTGTGGTCTGTTGTTTGTTTATTTCTGAGCTTTCAGTGACGTCTAATTTCCAGGGTGTAGAGATAGTCTGTAAGGTTTTGATGTCATTCATCGTTATGTCGCGATTTTCCGTGAAAATGTGTTCTGCAACTGTCGATTTGAAGTGATGTGAAATCCCTTTCTCATTCTGTTTGACGGCCTCAGTCACCTCCGCTAGACGCTCTTTGAACCTTGTTGCCTACGTTCTCTTTGTTTGGCCTACATACATTTTGTTGCAGTGTTTACACTTGATTTTGTATACTCCTGCTCTGCCTAATATGTCTCCTAAATCTTTGGAGGAGCCTAACAACGATGCTTATTGACTGTGCCTACTAGATAAAACTAGGTCCAAACCAAATTTCCTAAGCCGTGGTTTTGCCACACCTCGAACTGAACTGTTGGGATTCCTCTTGAAAGCTTGAACAAGCCACTTGTAATCCTTTACAATATACGGAGATCCCTTTTTGCCACTTTTTTCTTTCCAATTCGTGGTACCGATAAAAAACACGAGATACCGCAGAATGTACCATTCTCAGCTTCCTGCTGATGGCACGATGAGAAAGATTCTGATTTTCGAGGTATGTGCACAAAATTTCTTTGCTCCGCTGCTGTTCTTTCGACTCCATCATCGCAACGATTGCACATCTGTTAGTGAAACTTACACAGCGTAAAAAATATACATTGAAGTAATTCCACCCAAAATTTCAATAGAAAATACACTACGAGTAAAAAGTTACAGCCATTGAAAAGTGGTGCAATTTCATTCCGTACAACCTTTAGCTACTATTGGAAAGGTTGCCAAAAAATTACTCAGAGCTGACACCTCTACAACCTTATTCAATCCTAACGCATCCTGCATCGTGTCATCCAAACCCAAAACCAATCGAATGCAAACAAACACTCATCAACCCCTCCCAACCGTCAAAAGCCACGCGAGAATGATGCCAGAATCCACTCGTTATACGGAAAATCTGAAAATTTCACGATTGGCACATTTTTAAACAAGAATTCATTGAGTTGATTGCGTTCTTGAGCATGATGAGCATGATTGTTCTCCCGAGGTTTTTTCACAGCGAACCAACAGAGGATTCTTGGAACTGGCTTACATCTTCAATGTGTAAAAACTGGTTATCAATGTGTTAAAACCTGGTGATCCCAATACCAGCGCTGACCTCGGCCGAATGACGTGATACTCGTTTTGAAGAAAGCCAAGAAATCCTCTGTACTTCCACGAGAAATCACTGGGATTTTGAATAAAATGATTGGGTTTGCGGCGGGATCCGTTTTGGTAAACGGTGTGCTGAATTCAACTTACGTCGGCAGTGAATCAAATATTTAACTATGCTCTCGAATTAGTCCCTGTACAGAGATGCACAATAAAGGTATTCAAACGTTGACATCGATTTAAACCAACAATAAGGAAGCAGTTGGAGCCACTCAAAAGTATGGGTGGTCAATTTCAATATAATTCAAGAATACATTAAAACAGTTTCAGGACCGATTTAAACCAACAGTAAGAATGCTGTTGGGGTCACTCACAAATCTCTCTCTCTTCTTCCCTCAATTACGACCTACCTTTGACCATCGATCTCGCCCCGCATTACCTTGACCACCGCATATTTTACAGTTTGGAACGTGCGCTACTTCATACCTCATTATTTTGGGTCATTCTTTATTATCACTTCTCTCGATCTATTTGCAGATTGATTGAGTTGATTGCGTTCTTAAACATAGGGGTCAATTGTATAAGTTGATTCGAGCAACTCGACTGGACACTTGCCACTGTCGAGTGGAGCAAAATTGCGCATTACAGAAGCCGGCTGAATCTGATCGAGTCGGCAACCGAACTGTTAACTATAGTGTTGACATTGAAAAACTATACCATGCAGTAATTCAGGACTTTCATCAATTCAGGAGTTTTTAACAGTTGAAGAATAGGTATTTAAATGTTTCACTTATTTTTGCGAATAATATTAATTTTGTTATTCAGAAAATCTCCTTTCGAGGAAGTTATTATCATTATGTGGACAAGTGTCGATCTATTTTAAATATGACTAAGAAGAGAGGTTATTATCTAGTTATCAGCAACTTATTGATGCGTGACAATACTAAAGCTATTGACGTGACTATTTTTTTTAAATATTTAACATTCGAAGATTGCTATATGGAGATGCAGTAATCGAGCTCACCTCAACGATTTTATCTTAAAGTTCTCTGACCTTCTGATAAAGCATTCAATCTATTTTCTAGGCTTCTAGCACCCCTCTGTACATTGGGAGAATTCTTTAAAACTTATCTTATATATAAATGAACTTCTTGAATTTTTTAAATCAATATCATTATCACTTTCACTTTTTTTTTAAACACTATTTTTTAAACTCCCAATCATCAATATCATTATGGTCATATGAATCATTTTAGTCTAGAATGGTTCTTGTTTTCGTTAGTGATTATCTTTTGAATTCCATAGAAGCTCTCACCTGATCTTTTGAAATTTTGAAAAGTTTCCTCACGAACTTCTTGACAGTCACTCCTGATTATCAAGCAAATTCTAATCTTCCAGATACATATGGTTAGTGTTTTTCTGAACTTAGTTACTTTTTAAACTTCAGATAAGTCTCATCCTGAACTACGAAGAAAATTGTTTCTTCCTGTACTTCTGAGAAATATCTACCTGAAAACCTCATTTTCAAATTCTGAAATGTTTGTTTCGGTACTTCAAGAAAACTCTCTAGCCCTACTGAGTAGTTCCAACTAAACTTTTGGGAAGTTTCCTCCGGAAGTCATCTCTTGAACTTCATAGAAGTTTTTCCATGAATTTTCGAAAAATTCCTTCTAGATATTCTAACGGGTGTCCACTAAATAATGAGAACGAAAAGAATGGGTCAGGAAAAAAATACCAGTGAAGTTTTGTTCAAACTGATTTATTTTATTAAAAGGGTCAACTTAAATCTTCAAACTAAGTTTAGTGAATATTGTCATATGGTCCGTGGTCCGCCGTGCGCGCTGGCTTAGTCGTTATGCTGGAACATGACCGTTGGACGGCAGCCACATCGATTTTTCGGATGCAGCTTTTGATCCTGTTGGTAAGTTGCTTGGTGTTCTTGGCCTTCCAATTATCCTTGTATACCATGGAGCTCAAAAGACCGAAGAAATCCTCGATAGGACGGCACTGTGGCAAATTTGTCGGATTCCGGTCTTTTGGGACATATGGTATATTTTGGCTCTCCAAAAACGTTAGCGTTTTTTTTTGCGTAGTGCGATGATGCCTTGTCCGGCCAAAACACGTATTTGCCATCCGAGTGATGTTGTTTAAGAAATGCGATGAGTATTTTCTGCAAACACTCTCTTTGGTACACCTCTGGTTGATGGCCAAACCGCTTGGTTTGAACCACGGCTTCGAAATACCCTTATCGGATATTACGATGTATAACATAACCTTCGATTCAAATTTGTGCTTGAACTTATACATTACTTTTGGAGGAGTAGTAGATTTGTCCTTAGTGTAGAATCGGTCGTTTCCCGGTATCTGAGACTTCGAAAGAGGAAAGTAGCTTTCGTCGTCCAGAACGAAAGATTTTCCGCCGTAATTCCGAGTCATCCAGCGGCATTGGGATTACGGCGGAAAATCTTTCGTTCTGGACGACGAAAGCTACTTTCCTCTTTCGAAGTCTCAGATACCGGGAAACGACCGATTCTACACTAAGGACAAATCTACTACTCCTCCAAAAGTAATGTATAAGTTCAAGCACAAATTTGAATCGAAGGTTATGTTATACATCGTAATATCCGATAAGGGTATTTCGAAGCCGTGGTTCAAACCAAGCGGTTTGGCCATCAACCAGGAGGTGTACCAAAGAGAGTGTTTGCAGAAAATACTCATGTCCCATTTCTTAAACAACATCACTCGGATGGCAAATACGTGTTTTGGCCGGACAAGGCATCATCGCACTACCGCAAAAAAACGCTAACGTTTTTGGAGAGCCAAAATATACCATATGTCCCAAAAGACCGGAATCCGACAAATTTGCCACAGTGCCGTCCTATCGAAAATTTCTTCGGTCTTTTGAGCTCCATGGTATACAAGGATAATTGGAAGGCCAAGAACACCAAGCAACTTGCCAACAGGATCAAAAGCTGCATCTGAAAAATCGATGTGGCTGCCGTCCAACGGTCATGTTCCAGCATAACGACTAAGCTGCGCCGCACGGCGGACCACGAACCATATGACAATATTCACTAAACTTAGTTTGAAGATTTAAGTTGACCCTTTTAATAAAATAAATCAGTTTGAACAAAACTTCACTGGTATTTTTTTCCTGACCCATTCTTTTCGTTCTCATTATTTAGTGGACACCCGTTATATCTGATGAACGCAATCGGCTGTTCCACTTCATCCTGAAATGCCACTGGTCCATACTGCTACTGTCACCCTCCATTGTTAGTATATATAATGTTTTATCCACAAACACAGTGTTGGAAAAATCATTTTCAAAAAACGTTTACTCTTTACTCAGTGCAATGACTTCGCACTCGAAGTTCGCGAACGAACTTCAATCTAAAGTTTATGAAAGTGCAGAATGAGCATTGGCGTAACTACTGGGGGTACCTAGGGGGCCAGGCCCCCTCCAGAGTTCTGTAGCCACTTTTAACGTTGTTCTAAGTCTATGTCCGGTCACCGACTGGGAATGACAGCCTGTTAGGACCATAAAGGTGGACATACAGTGTAGAGCAATGGTAAAGTTGACTTCGCAATGCAATACCCGTCCATTTAGGATCCAGGTTTACTTCGATTATACCATTTACCACATCGGTTAGCATGACTATTCCAGAAGACAGGAGTGCTAGATGATTGCATTGCACACAGTTTCAGTGTATACCGCCTACTGAGAAACAATTTCGAAGACGCGTGCAGCAAAATTCGGAACTGTCCCAATAGAAAACCGTTCAAACTTTAATCAACGCACATGAAATTTCGAAACTTTCCCCCTATTGTTCGACCCAAAATATTCTCATGGTGCTGCTCGAATTCCACTGCTGCTGCGAAAAACAAAGCCCATACCCGCCTCCTAGCTGCCAGAAGAACCACCATCAACAGCGGCGCTCACTAAATCAAGTTCAAAGCCGTTTTCAGTGCTGCCCTGAGCTTCAGCACGTGCTCGCAAATTTGGGCTAATGAAAATTAAAAATCATCTTTGTTGTCGGCGAAAAAAAAACACAATGGCCTAAAGATTTTAACACTCTTTGGACCGGTGCAGCATGGCACTAAGTCAAGTGAAGTGGGAGTTTCGCACGCTTTCCATTTTTCTGCATTGTCCCTCCCGCGGTGTTGGTCAGTCAGGTGGGCGTCATAACGACTTGAGATGTTTCCGCGAAATCATAACAAGCTCACTTCATTAATATATTATTTCGCTTGAATTCAATTTCGGGCGAGTAAATGAAGGTATGCTCTTTTGTTTTTGTTGTCGCTTATCTGGGCAAAGATAAATACGAACCTCATTGGCGGGGCATGGTTTCTGACTTTCATGGCGAGATATCATAGTGCCTGCCGCGATTTAAATGCAAATAAATATGGCGGGCGCTTTAGATAACACTACTGTCTCGGGGTGCGATTTTCACACAAGTTTAACGTCGCATATCGCGGGCGTCCGCGAGTTCTCAGTTATTTTAGTATCCTGCACGAACGAGTGTTTTAATAAGCCGAGGCACCCGGATTCCGCGCTAGTGGACTATTTGCTGGCTGGCGATAAGCTCCGGCTTCATTCCAGCGAAAGATAACGGCGACGCTAAAACACACGCACACACTCGGATCTTTCAAAAAAAAAAAACCATAGGCAAAACAATTAGTACATTAAAATTAGCACTTTTTTACAGCAACATCGAAAGTAAACGTAAACGGCTCCCTGCCATATTCACATACCGTCACCGAGCGCCATCGTCTTCCGTGGCTTCGAACGCCCGGGATGGCTTGTGCCGTGTAATTATTATTAAAAGAAACTAAAGTGGCTAATTTGCATTTTAGATTGTATTCAGTTGGGCGAATCGCTTCATTAGGTATTCATTTCCCATTGCATCACAAAATGTGCCCAGGTAGGTAGGAACCGAACGAACCCAAGAAACTCCATCTTGGAAACGTTTTCTGCTCCACCGACGACCGAAGTGGCAGTAGTTCCGAATCATCAAGTCATGCTCGCCGGAAAAGCAAGCACTGCAGATTCCACTCACTCGTTACCATTTCAAATGTTATTTACCGAACAAGGTCTTTCACTAGAATGCTACCACAGGGTCGGTTGGTCATTCGCTTTGTTTACCTTTCCCTAGAATGCTTTCCTAAGCCAAATGAATGCACTTCGAGTAGTTCGTCGGAAAGTGACTCATCTGGGCACGTCAATGGCCCCTTCATCCAACCCTACTGCCATTCAGTTCCGTCATAAATCAACTGACCCCGACCACAAATCAAAAGGGGTCGGCCGAATGGTGTAAATAACCGAAATCAGAGGAAATCATCAAGTCCGTGTAAATCACAGCAACCTGATTCCGACTCGATGAGCAGGTGGAATTTCTTGGCTTACTTCCTCCCATAATACATACAAGATGACTACCGCATTTTAGCAGCCCGCTCGCCCGGTAGAGGCTGTTTTCTCCAATTATTTGTGATTTTCCCACTGCCTAGTGTGGCTAGTCGAAAATAGCATTGACTTTGGGGCTAATTTTGGTTTGCTTGTGTTTTGATTCAACTGTTTCCTAGCACGTGCGCACACGGGTCGTGGCGTCGGTCGTCGACGAGAGGCGCTAGATGAGGTGATATTATAATGACCAACACGGCTGGCACGTAGAATGGCGGGGGAGGCGGCAGTTTCGGAGAAGTGTGAATTTGAAAGTGAGAGTCGAAAATGCCTAATCCAGGTGCCTAATCTGAAACGATCGAAGAGAAGGAAATTTGCAATCCCCTGCAGCTTTAATGGCTTTTCCAACCCGTCATTCGGAATTAATTGGACCGTCGAGATGGGAACATTTGAGGATGGGGGTCTCTTAGTTTGGTTGGTAGAGAACGAAGCTGCTCATCAAGGCCGTGCTGTAAATGGTAGGTTTAGATTTTTGAATCCGATTTTCGCCAAGTAATAGTTAATCTTTGACAATGACAGTTTCGGTCTGAATCAGTTCCCATCGCCGTCACTTAAACATCTTTTGAGTTAGAAGGAGTTTTAGTTTTATTCCAGCCGTATAGCACTCCTTCCGGCTATGTTGATGAAACTACATTCAAAACGGTTTTGTCTACCAACACCTCCTCTATGCTTCTTTAAAGCCGAAATGTGTACAAAGTTACACACTCTAGAGACGGTTGTGAAAACAAATTAATAAAACCTTTATACGACCATACAGATTTGAAAATGTTCTAGTGAAAGATGTTATGACCACTTGAGAACCTTCATAAAACCTATTGGTTGTTATGAAAACCAGCAAACCGCCAAATGGCCACAGCTGTCAAATTTTACTGTGATATCGTGGTTGGTTTTTGTTGTTCTGCTTTGTTCAACTCTCTGGTCTTCTGACTCATTTAGCAGTGAATAACATTTAAAAAAACTTCTAGTGCTGCCAGAAATTTTGTTTCAAAGCAAAATATTCGAAACGAATTGAGTTTTATACTGCGTATTAGGCTTCAAATGGCACGATAGTAGCCGAAAATTAATGCGCCTCGGAAATTATGCGAGTTAACAACAACGAAAACTAAATCAAATCAAATTTATTCGGTACATCAATCATGAATTTCCTAAAAAATTATGAAATTCAATGAGGTTACACAGATAAAAAGAAACATTGAATTTTCTGCGTAATCTAATGCACATAAAGGGAATGCTAGATTTAGAAGAAAATTATAGGATATTTCATGTACATTTATGCCAGATAACGCCTGAATCTAGCCTGTTGTATGAAAGATTGCAAACATTGTTGAATGCAAACATTGTTTACGCCTCCTTTGGCTTGGAATTAAACGAAGCGAAATTTTACACGCTTTTTAAAATTAATTATTTTTTTCTGTGTATCCAAAAGAATACCAAAATTGATTTCAGATCCACAGCTCATTTGCATAACATTTTAAATTTGGTGCATATATGTTTCCACATTTCAATTATTTCTTAAATTTCAACATGGCGATTGGAAAATATCAAAGTTTTGCCAAAAAGCCAATTTATCTTCGCAACGACTACTATAAAACTATTTCGGCGTGTGTTTTGCCGTTCCAAAACCACAACGAAGCTAACATGTGTTTTTATTTGTTTTCCACAGATGGCGTTTTGTTTCAAATGATTCTCTCTACTGGGGTTGTGGTATGGGAGGGTTTGGTAAAGGGCAAAATTGTTTGAATTTTGAAGATATACGAAGAATCTTTTAACCGGGAGTCAGACAATTTGGCCAACTGGGGGGCTTTGTTGGCCAAAGTGTCTTCTTCAATGAGACGAAGAATATTATTTAGTGCCAAAGTAGTGCTCAACCCTACATATTTTTGTATGGATCCCGAGGGTCTCTAAAACTCCCGTTAAAACGTGAAGCTATTCAAAAATGCCTACTTGAGTAGTTGTTTATGGTGACTTCCTCAATGCCAATTTAGCGTTTATTGCATTGACTGGAGGCAAAATGGTTTTAAAATTTATTTTTCAATTGATCATAGTAAGATAATATGAATGAGTTAGCAATAGCTTCCCTAATGGTACAAAGTGGTAAGGTTTCTCTAGCAAATGTAGTAACTGAAGACCTTGCTACCATAGTCAAGAGGACTCCGCTCTTATATACAGACCTATCGTCTGCAGAGCAAGAGCGTTGAGGCGAAATCTGACGGGAGTAGAGATACCCACTTTGTGTCAGCTTCTTAGACTGTAGCAACGGGCATGACTCTATGCGCATAAAGTCGGTTGTCCCATCTTGCAGTTGTGTGGAGCTGGCTGAGGTCGCTAAGGCTGCCTATGGAGGAGAAGCTTCCACATATGAAGACCAGAACATGCTGCTCACCGACGGTTCGTTATCGAGGATGATGTTGGTTACGGGGTGTCTAGGAAGGCCATAAGCCGGTTATCCGGTATCTGACGCTAGTAGCACACTGCGATCATAATTAGTTGTAGTAACTTGATTACTCATGTTTATGTTATCTCAACTAAATGGCAACAAGTGTATTTTGAGGGGTTGTATCTTCTCAGTTGAGGCCTATGTGCTCTTGTAGGCATGTAAGTTGTCATATGGAACTCAGACTGGGCAATCGTGGCTTTTGAAGGCACGCTAACGTGACCTTTTCTGGTTTCCTGGCACACAGGTATATCCGATAATGAGTTCAGGACTTCTCAGAAGCTCAGGATGAAACTTCCAACAAATTTAAGGGAATGCTCCTATAAATTCCGAAAAGGACTTTCTCAAAGTTTCGGTAAAATATTCCCCGAAGTTCAGGATGGGACTTTTAAGAAGTTTAGAAGAACTTAGCTCAGGAAATAACTTTGCTGAAATTTTTGAAGAAACTTGCAAGAGAGGGCATTACATATAAGTTCTAAAAGGAATTCCTCGAAAACTTCGGGAAAAACTTCTATGAAGTTCAGGAGATGCCTTCCGAAGGAAACTTCCCAAAAGTTTAGTTGGAACTACTTAGAAGGCCTAGAGAGCTTTCTTGAAATACCGAAACAAAGTTTTCTCATAGTTTAGGAATTCCCAAAAAAATAGGTAGATACACTCAGTACCAAAACAAAGCCGAGTAAAATTTTGCTTCCAAAAAACGCCCAAACTGCGATGAAGACTTTGTTTCGCGCAAGTAAAGCCTCTAGGCCTTCTAAGTAGTTCCAACTAAACTTTTGGGAAGTTTCCTTCGGAAGGCATCTCCTGAACCTTCATAAAAGTCTTCCCGAAGTTATCGAGGAATTCCTTTTAGAACTTATGTAGTACGTCCTCTCTTGCAAGTTTCATTCAAAAATTTCAGCAAAGTTATTTCCTGAGCTCAGTTCTTCTGCAACTTCTTAAAAGTCCCATCCTGAACTTGGGGAATATTTTACCGAAACTTTGAGAAAAGTCCTTTTCGGAATTTATAGGAGCATTCCCTTAAATTTGTTGGAAGTTTCATCCTGAGCTTCTGAGAAGTCCTGAACTCATTATCGGATATACCTGTGTGCCAGGAACCAGAAAAGGTCACGTTAGCGTGCCTCCAAAAGCCACGATTGCCCAGTCTGAGTTCCATATGACAACTTACATGCCTACAAGAGCACATAGGCCTCAACTGAGAAGATACAACCCTCAAAATACACTTGTTGCCATTTAGTTGAGATAACATAAACATGAGTAATCAAGTTACTACAACTAATTATGATCGCAGTGTGCTACTAGCGTCAGATACCGGATACCACCGGCTTATGGCCTTCCTAGACACCCCGTAACCAACATCATCCTCGATAACGAACCGTCGGTGAGCAGCATGTTCTGGTGCTTCATATGTGGAAGCTTCTCTCCATAGGCAGCCTTAGCGACCGCAGTCAGACCCACAACTGCAAGATGGGACAACCGACTTTATGCGCATAGAGTCATGCCCGTTGCCACAGTCTAAGAAGCTGACACAAAGTGGGTATCCTCTACTCCGTCGGATTTCGCCTCAACGCTCTTGCTCTGCAGACGATAGGTCTGTATATAAGAGCGGAGTCCTCTTGACTATGGTAGCAAGGTTCTCAGTTACTACATTTGCTAGAGAAACCTTACCACTTTGTACCATTAGGGAAGCTATTGCTAACTCATTCATATTATCTTACTATGATCAATTGAAAAATAAATTTTAAAACCATTTTGCCTCCAGTCAATGCAATAAACGCTAAATTGGCATTGAGGAAGTCACCATAAACAACTACTCAAGTAGGCATTTTTGAATAGCTTCACGTTTTAACGGGAGTTTTAGAGACCTCGGGATCCATACAAAAATATGTGAGGTTGAGCACTACTTTGCACTAAATAATATTCTTCGTCCTCATTGAAGAAGACAATTTAGTCAACAAAGCCTCTCAGTTGGCCAAATTGTCGACTCTCGGTTAAAAGATTCTTCGTATATCTTCAAAATTCAAACAATTTTGCCCTTTACCAAACCCTCCCACACCACAACTCCAGTAGAGAGAATCATTTGAAACAAAACGCCATCTGTGGAAAACAAATAAAAACACATGTTAGCTTCGTTGTGGTTTTGGAACGGCAAAACACACGCCGAAATAGTTTTATAGTAGTCGTTGCGAAGATAAATTGGCTTTTTGGCAAAACCTTTGATATTTTCCAATCGCCATGTTGAAATTTAAGAAATAATTGAAATGTGGAAACATATATGCACCAAATTTAAAATGTTATGCAAATGAGCTGTGGATCTGAAATCAATTTTGGTATTCTTTGGATACAGAGAAAAATAATTAATTTTAAAAAGCGTGTAAAATTTCGCTTCGTTTAATTCCAAGCTAAAGGAGGCGTAAACAATGTTTGCATTCAACAATGTTTGCAATCTTTCATACAACAGGCTAGATTCAGGCGTTAT